>JADLZN010003300.1:0-103870 GCA_018155175.1 Sinocyclocheilus anophthalmus | reverse complement strand
TCCTGAGGCTCTGAAAAACTTTGACTAAAATATTTGAAAAATGCAGTATGTCTGCAACAAAATAGCAGTCAACGCTCCCCTCACAAGAGACACTCCCCTCTTTACACAGACGCTGCAAACCTTCAGAATTAAAGCCTTACCTCAAGAAAGGGTAATCTGCCTGACCAAAACCTCTGCTACATCAATGCTACACGGTTAGCGTGCCTGCTCTCTAACCCTTGCCAACGGGTAAGAAGCTTTCAAGATTCAGTGCCAGATAATTAAGTGTATACAGTCCCCCGAAGAGGGATGCACAGCGAGGCCTAAAATAGCCATTGGGAAAAGAGCTTAGTGCAAAGAGACAAGAAGAGGGAAAATGAGAGGTGATTTCACTGAACGGAGATCAAAGCAGTAAGCAGCGGGACACAACAGAAAGGTCATTGTTAAATAGGTTGTGCAACATACTCCAAGTACTTGGCTGAAACGCACTCCAAACTGTCACAGACACACAATTCACCTGAGCTGACACTCAAAATCTCATCAGATACCCACAGCTCACACGGTTACCATAGTGAGGACAAACATTCAAGTGAAACATATGGACTCGTATACAAAACATATGTATTCCTAGATGCATGCGTTCAAACACACCAAGAATTATTTTGTTCTGACAGTGTAAGATACATCTCATCACTCTCAATCCTGTCAAATTAGCCAGATGGTGTCTAATCTCGCCCAGGCAAATCTCTGTGCTGCACAGAATACAAGTCCTTGGCAAGGGTCACGATCCAGCTCCTCTGAGATAAAAACAACTCGGTGTCCAAGACAAAAAGACCAATATGGTTTGATTAAAGAATTACTCTAGGGTTACATCAGTGGCGAATCAGGCCCCAGTGATTGCTGCCATCCTTCCTGTGTCATTTGACTGTGGTTTTTCAGTGAACACCGGCTTCCTGCTCTCAACACTGCTGCATCTGTGTTTGGGGGGGAGGGGGGTGGAAATGCAAACTTCATACTGCTGGTTTATAGGTGTGCCTTTCTGGCATCAAATCACTTCACTTTGTGCATGAGATTTAAAACTGGTGTTATGCCAGAAGTTGGAATAATGCCAATGTGTGTGTGGTGTAAAGGTATCCAGAGAATAGATAATGCATATTGAAAAATACCTTAAAAAGTTAGAAGAGCTAGGCCAAACCATTATGCTAAAACTAAAGAGCGCTTGTTTCTTTAAAATTGTAGCATCTATAAAAACAGATAATATGCTGAAAAATATTATATTTATCTATATCTATAAAAAAATAATATGCATTCAGACCTAGTGTGCATCACTTTCTCTGTTGTTAAATTTCTTTTTTTATATTTAAAGCCAGCCAAATCACAAGACTATTAGAATGGATTCAGCTAAATCAATTTATTAATTGTTAAAACACACACACACAAAATAATAGTAATCCTTTTACACCAGAGCAGACCAAGGCTTGTTGACAAATATTACATAATTTGTACTCTTATAGGTTAAAAATACAGCACTAAAAGTCAATCAATGTGAGTAAGTGTACAATAAGTGTAAATGTATAGCCAGTGATGCGTATTATTATTTGCAATAAAGTTTTTAAAAACTATGCGTTTATTTTTAGGTAAAACCATTCAAAATAAAACACTGAATTCCAAGCACTGTCGTAATATTATAAAAATTATGTTTATAAAATATAAAAAATATAATGATAAAATATTTTATAAGAGGCACATAATAACAACTAATCATCGCAAAATTTGCCACAAAAAAAAAACAAAAAAAAAAAAAAAAAAAAAACTTCCAGTATTAATTTATTTATTGTACGTTTTCTAGCAAAAAAAATAACCTATTTCAAGCCCATCTGTACAACTATCTGGATGTTGCTCGGAACTAATGTTTATTGTAATATACTGAAATAAATATTGAAAAAAAGGGAGTTTGGTTTATATTAATTTAGGGTTGCATTTAAAAGAGAAATAAAGCATGGTTATATTTTTGTGTCCTTCTATCATAATACAAGTCTAAACGTGTTATTCAAATCATCTCTGCAATATATATGACTTGTTGTTGTTAACTTTCAGTGACCATAAATGCAATTTAATAAATATATTTAATAATCATTCGGCCTAAATATAAGCGAATCAGCGTCATCTTCCAACGTATGTGGTTCAAATGCATTAAACATGCTCATCTTTGCTCATACATACAGATTCTATCAATGGTTTGGTTCTGAATTACACACCAGCAGGATCTGGACTCCTCCGGATGCTGCAGATGATCACTAGTCCTTGAGCAACGCTGCAATGCGCCTTAAAGGACAGACCCGACACAACGACCACTTCTGAGATCAAGCAGAACATTACTTGTACAATCCCACCGGACCATTACTATTTATATCAAGGAATCGATGGGTTAAAAAGGCCTTGCGTTTGTCAGACCGAAAGGATCACAGCCGTGTTGACATCATGTATCTCCGCTCTCTAGCTCTTCCTGCCAACTTGCAGCTATTTACCTGACCAATTGAGTCTCTCAGATCGAGCCCTCGCCGCGGCTGGCCAATAGCTGCGCAGTGCGGTGAGTGGTGAGCTGAGCGGTGATCACCGTGCTGCGCCGCTATTGGCCAGTCGCGTCGGGCTCGATCCGAGAGACTCAATTGGTCAGGTGAATAGGTGACCCGTGCTGGGTTAAGACAGGTGACACGCGTAATCGATCTCAGTAAAAATGCACTCAGGGAAGTGCAGTGGACTTCGAGTTCCTATGTTTGCGATTCTCTTGGGTGAAAAGGGTCATGTAACTATAGCAAATAGTCTGGGTGCTGTTGCACTGGATTTTCCATGAGGAATGGGAATCTTTCACGAACTGTGGACGAGATCATGGGATTTGTGTCGTGAACTTCAGATCTATCGATCTATAATTTATTATTTTTAAATTATATTTCAAGTTCAATTAAAATTAAATTTAAGGTAAATAGCCATTGTTGACACAATATCTTATTATGCATAATTTCCAATAAATGCAAATTATGCAAAAATTGTGTTCAGTTGTGTATAGCAAAAAGTGCCCATAGCGGCGAGGAAACATCATTAAATAATAAATAAATAAAAGAGATTCTGGTTTTAAACAGTGCTACTGTGGTAAATGGTTTTATTACAGACGGAGGTACATGTTGTTAATATCTCATAAAAATTCAGAACTTCAGATCTTTCCAAAACTGTTTTAAAGCACTGCATGCAAGTTCAGTCAGATACAAAAAAGAAATCGCATTCTTTTCATAGTCCTTCCTAAGTGTAAAGAGAATGTTAGTGTTTTAACTGATGAAAGAAGCAGAGAAAAAAAGATTTGTTTTTAAAGAAGATTGCAAATTTTAAGTCCAGTGTGAGCCTTCCAGTTTACATAAAAGCTGCATCACTAAAATATTACATTTTCAACAATGCATCTCAAGGAAAGAACTGCAATGCCTCCAACCCACTTGGATCCTGATGAAAATACTCTTAAGGTGGGCTCCTAATAGTCACCTGCCTATTAGAACAGCAAATCCACAGTTTTTACAAGTCCGAAACATTTTCATCCACAGTCCCCAGCTGTACCAGCGGAGTCCCTCTGATAAAGATTGTTACCAGCCTCGGGTGGGTTTCCAGGTGTCTATAATCTTCCCTTTAGAACGGACAAAATAAACTGGATGCATCATAGCTGTAGCACAAGCCTGTCAACAAAACATACAAGCCTGCTCTTAAATTTAAATAAATTAATTTCATTGTATTAAAATGTGTCATGTTAAGTTATCATTAAAAAACAGAAGGGAAAAAAAAGGTAAATGCAACTGGCAACATTGGCAGTTGAAATGACAAGCCCTCATGTTAAATACGGGCTCATTGCATTGAGGATGAACAAAGTTTGTGCTGAATACAACACTTTTTGTGCAGCGAATTGTTGGATATTTTTTCCAATTCAGCCCAAGTTAATAATGTTTTGTAGTATTGGAAGTATGCACTTTAACATTGTTGTTTACTCTTGTTCAATAAACAGTTTTAGTACCATGTTAATGTCCAAATTTGTGACCTGAAGGAAAACAGTCAAAGACTTCTGATGTACAAGCAATGGCTTAGTCAGATGGAGAATGTCCTTTCATACAGATGAATACAGTGTGTTTCTGTGAGCTTTGTTTGAGGGAGATGGTTAGTAACTCACATGGTAAGGCATGAGTGTGAGGAGTGACCCCAGTGGGAACTGCTTGAAGTCCAGTTTTCCAGAGATGGGCTCCACCCTGCCGTGTTCCTGAGTCATAGACAGGAGTCTGCAAAACAGACGACACCCTTCATGCTATTTATATCATCTGACTCACAAAACCTCCTACTCGCACTGTTGTGATGTAAAATAAACATGTAAACATGTACAGAGAAGGATTATCCAATCTCAGTTTTTAATATTTGAGAATGGATTTGATGCTAAAATATTTATTCTCACATGAGTCACATTTTGATTGTCAGTTCAAATCACTTAAATTCTATGCAGACAGATGACTTAATGGAAACAGGGACGCAATATGAAAATGTAGACCAGTAAGTTGATAGTTATATTTATGTTGCGGCTAATACTGATAAATGGCTGATATTATTAAAAATATTCTAAAACACTAAAAACTACAATCAAGTCATTTATATACTAAAAATAACCATGTAAATATGTTTGAATTGGGCTGTCAGATATGCATTAACTTAATTAATAGTTTGGAAAAAATAACGCGTTAAAATATTTGAAAGCCAGTTAAAGCACTGGCCTTGTATGCCCCCTTACCTTTCTTACATTTGACTGTTGACAAATATGATGCAGGGTGACAACTCCATTAATGCAGTTATGCCCTCAAATTCAAGATATTGGGGCAAAAATGCACCTTTATGAGATTTTGTCTCATATTTATATCAAATGACAAGCGATATCACACCAGCAAAGAGAGCAATATCACAGGAGAACACGAGTGCATGTGATTTTATACAACAGTTCAGTAAATAAGAAGTTCAGATTGTGCTATATTTAAAAACCAATAGTAGTGTTCTTGTCAATTTCCAAGAAAAATATGACCTAAAACAGGGCACACACTGACACCTGGGGTGTATTCCAGAAAGCACGGTTAATTTACCGTCAGCTAAATCTTGAACTTTCGGTTGATTAACCCCAAACCTTTCTTACTCGAGGTATGTGGTTCCAAAAAACGCAGTCAGGGAGTAAGTTCATTCAACTCTGAGTATGTTCCTGGTTAAGACTCAAGGCATTCTCAACAGAGCAATGAATCAACGAGTTGCTATGGAAACGGAGGCTAAGAAAAAGCACCCATGCTGTTTCTTTCTTCTTCTTTTATTCAATGGTCATTTACATACTTACTGCATATCGCCACCTAATTGATGGTTATGCAATCATTTTATTTTTTACCGTTTAATCTTTAATCCCTGAGAATATGAATTATATTGTTTGTTTAATTATATATTAAGTCATATCAGATAAGTATTTTGATTTAGAATTTACACATTATAGAAAATGCCGATCCATGTGTGAGATAATATAAAATGTAATAAATAAATATATATAATAAATTAAACATTACCTTGTCATAGTGTTTTATAATTTATACAGATAACTGTTATACATGTCAATAAAATAAATATAATAACCATATTAGAATAATATATTACCTTATTTATTACATATATTAGCGCTTACATCATGAACTATCTAGAAATAATTATATATATATATAGATAATATATATATATATATATATAATATAATATATATACAGGCTAAAATACATATCGTATATTATATAATTGTTGTGCGCTATCTGTCACTCCACTGAAGGTCATCAGTGAACACACACTGAAGTGAACTAACCATGGAACATAACCTGCTTTTTGGAATACCCCCCTGTTGTGCGTCTCCGAGCAAAACAGCGGTGTTTAGTTTCTTTCTTTGAATGAATCTGCGTTTTGAACGAATCGTGTGAACCAATGATTCAAAGAGTGAGCAGTTTACTGAATTCCTGAATGAATCAGCCATTAGAACGAATCGACTCTTATAGACATTTACTGCCACCTGCTGGAGTATCATTTCATTTATTTAAAAAAAAAAAATCAAACATTAACGGGATGTCCCATAAATAACTAAATAAATGATTGCTGTGATCATTTACTCACCCTCATATTGTTTCAAACCTGAATGAATTACTTTCTTTTGCACAACATAAAAGAAAGTATGTTGAATACTGTTGGCGACTAAGCTGTTTTGGTCACTAGTGACTTTCATTGCATGAACAAAAAATACTGAGATGTTTCTCAAATTATCTTCTTTTATGTTCCATACTTTGTTAGGCCATTGTAGCCTAAACATTTAACATGATAATAACTTTAAATTATATTTTGGGGGTATGTTCACAGCCAAATTAGTTTGTGATTAATTAATCGCAACACCCTGTAATTAATTAGATTAAAAATGTTAATCGACTGACAGCCCTAGTTTTAATGTTTTGGAAGTATTTATGCGCACAAGGACTGCATTTATTTAATCAATATAGATCAAGTTAGATCAACAATAAAAACAGTAATATTTTGAAATATTTTTACAATTTAAAATATTGTTTTTCTGTTTTAATATACTTTAAAATATGATTTATTTCTGTGAAGCAAAGCTGCATTTTCAAGATCATTACTCTAGTCTTCAGTGTCACATAATCCTTCAGAAATCTTCAGATTTGGTGCTCAAGAAACATTTCATACTATTATCAGAGTTCATCTTGATTTTCAGCTTAATGCACATGTTTGTGTATAATGTGATACATTCAGGATAAATAAAAGGTTCAAAAGAACAGCATTTAGTTGAAATATAAATATTTTGTATGTATTTCTGTGTTGTTACTTTTGAACAACTTAATGCATTTTTGCTGAAAAAAGCATTAATTTAAATAAAAATAATTATAGTCTTACTGACCCCAAATCTTTGAACAATGTAAATGTAACAGTATAAATGTAAAAATAAGAGAAATTAATAATAATAAATGTCCCCATTTTCAATCACTCAATGAATCAATCTGCCAGTAACTGAAAAAAAAAAAAAAAAAAAAAAACTGGAGAAAAACACCTTCATATCCATCCACATGATCTCTTACTTGAGTTCTGGGTGTCCTTCGATGATGGCGTATCCTGTAGGTAAGCGCCCCCCACCATCATGACTCAGTGCTGTCCACCCACAATCTACAAGTAACTGGTTCCTGTGTGGGTAGTGGCCTATGACCCGCGTCAGCACCCGTACTGCAACATCCTCAAGTCTACAGGACCCGATGAGGGACTGCTGCACATCTGGACATGCAACGGATAATATTATGAATGTAACAAAACAAGCTGATAACATCACTGCTTACAACAGGAGAACATGGCAACACAGACCATAAAATATGTAGTTCCCAGGATGCACCTCACTCAACATGGCCATGTCTGGGACTGGGTGGCTACAGGAAGGGGTGGAGCCAATGCTGGATTTAACACCTTGTATTCCAGCAGCCTTCAACCTATGGATAGTATGAATAATACCATCACATCATATTAAGTAGGGATGCATTGATATTAAAATGTATTTGTTATTTGCAAGAGATTACATTTGTTAGTGTTGTCAAATACTTAAACGTTTTTAAAGATTAACTTCGAGTGTTAGATGATATCGGCATACTTCTCCATGAACTGTAGCACAATCGTAGTGGTTTCCTGAGCAACAGCTTTGATTTGCTCCTCCCCCTGACAGGCGTAGGTGTTCCCGCAGTGGGCGTAAATTCCCGTCAGCTCCACCCCTGAAGTATCCCAGATCTCCAGGGCAAGCTGTAGTGCAGCTGGGTCACAATGAGGAACGCCCGCTTTCAAAACAAAAAACAAAACTATTTATCCAACCGTAGTACACCTAAACCCATGCTTCAAACATTTGGACGTACATTTGCTGAACTCCATCTTCAAGTGTTACCTCTCCCATTGTCACAATCCAGTTTCAGCCACAACTTCCAGACTTTTCCCTGTTTCAGAGGTCTCTTCTTCAGTTCCTGCAGGGCGAGGCGGTTGTCCACCATGACGTGGAATAGAGAAAGTCTCTCGGACAGCTCGGCACAGCGCTCCACTTTATCAAATGGCAGAGGGTATGCATAAAGTATATCGTCATAGCCGTTATCAGCATAGAATGATGCCTCAGCTAGAGTAGACACAACAATACAACGACGAGAGCCTCCTGTCATGATGTCCGCACATTCCCTGAAGACAGATAACATTAATGAGGAAAGAAACAATGGTAATAACATGACACGATTTTTACTTTGAGGTTAATATTCCTTTGCCCTAATCCTTTGTTTTCTTTTTACAGTACATAAATGGCCCTTGGTTTGATATTTTGTTATATAATAAAAAATTCAAAAATGCCTTAAATGCCCAAATATTTACTAGTTACATTACTAGTGAAACAGTTAATGTCAGAATCATTCTGAAAATCATTACAGTTAATGATGACAAATGTTATTTTGTGGTGAAATGTTCCTTTGAATAAATATTTTTACATTTTGCATCTATTGTTTGATCATTTAAAACTTCTTGTTGTGAAATGTCTTGCTTAAAAGTGTGTGTTTTTAATAAAAGCCACTGGGTGGGGGTGTGGGTTAGGTGATTGGGTTGGATATTTTGTTATTTAATATATTAAAAAAAAAATTGACAGAAATATTATAATTACAGTTTAACAAAAAAAAAGAAAACCTGAAGGAAAAAAATAATCCAAATACTTTTCGTTTGCATCTTAACAGTACTGTAAATTATGGTTCTTTAAAGTTTAAACTTGGAAAATGTTTTGCTTTAGAAGTGGTTGTGTTGGGGGGGGGGGGGGGGTATTTTCCCCCACAACAAATTTTCACTAGGTTTGTTACATAATAAACCGTACATAAAAAATTAAATTAAAAAAAAAGTGTCCAAATTTTGGTAGACAGCCAGTGAAAATGACTAGTGAAGAAGACTAACGTGATAAGAGTATTAATAAAAGTATCTCGCAAACAAAATGTTCAAGAGGTTGGTGTTGTTGAGAGCGTCTCACAGTGTTTTGTGTGTTTTCATGTGAGGTCGGAGCTGGACCCCTAGTTTGTGGAAGCGCTCCAGCATGCCTTCAGCGTTTCTTCTCGCTTTATCCTGGTCAATGATCAGCGCTGGAGTACAAAGGTCTTTGATGAATTCAACAGCAGCCATTATCGAAAAACTAAAAGAAATCAAATATAATAACAACACGTTTAAGCGAAATGGAAACCTGCAGAGCTGTAAAAAGTTGCAGACTGTGTAGTTAATAAATGCAAGTTAACTTTAAAATTTACTTCCAGTTTTAAATACATTAAAAAAAAGAATCCAGTAAACACGAGCTTGATTTATGGTCAAAGTAACTCGTGTCAAATAGTTATGATAAACTGAGGATAAACTAATAATAGCAGCTTTTCTTTCACTCACCATAAAGCAGCGGAGCGTGTGAAGCCAGAATCAGCAGCACAGCGACACAAGACTTCTTCTTCTTCTTGTACGATTTTATGGCGGTTGACAAGCCAACTTATGGTGTATTACCGCCACCAACTGGCGGCGTGTGAAGCTTAACGGGAAAGAGAAAAAAGGAACCACAAAAAAAAAAATAATAATAATATAATAAAAAAAATCATAAAAAATAAATAAAAAGTAAAAAATTTAAAAAAAAAAACTTCCATAAATAAAAAAACCGGTAGATTATTATGACATTTTGAAATTAGACTTTCTAATACTGTTACTATCAGAAAAAATAAGAATTTCTCTCATAATACTTGTCTGTCCTGAGGCACAATTTAAAAGATTTGATATAGTGAAATTATTTACTCCTATGTTTCTCAGTTTCTTAAATAACTCCTCTCTTTCTTTTGTATATACTGCACAATGTAGAAGTACATGCTCAATAGTCTCTGCTTCACTGCATGTAGTAAATAATCCTGACTGATGTTTCCCTATTGTGAATAATGAATGATTTGAACCAGAATGTCCTATTCGAAGTCGAGTAATTATTATGTCTTATTTTCTATTGTTAAAGCATACTCTCCCTTTGCCAACTTGTTTTTGGACATTGTATAGGTGTCTGCCCTTTAAATCCTTGTCACACATTTCCTGCCACTTTTTATTCATGTGTTCTTTAATACTTCCTTTTATTTCTACTTTACTCAGTGGAATTTGTACCTCAACGTTAGCGACACAAGACGACACAAACTGCGGCTTTTCAAACTTAAAGCTCCTGACGAGATTTACGGAAAATATATAGCAGTGTTTCTTCCACCACGGGAAACAAAAAGGTTGATTTTTTTTTTTTTAAGATAACCGATTTCGACGTTTGTTTCTCATAGACATTTTTAGTATTCTTCATTTATTTTTTACTATTTTTCAAATGGTCTTAATATATAGGTCTAGTTTTTTTTTTTTACAGTTGTCCAAGACTTATATTTTACACTGATAATCTATCACAAAAACTAACCATTTTATCATTAATATTGTGTAGGTGTACGAGCAAGAAATATTTTGTAGGTTTACTTTAACTTCTGTATTTATAATTCTTTGTATTATCTGGGTTGCACAAGTAATTCCCTTGAAATATATATGTAATGTGATTTCAGGCAAACTTTCATTATATTATATTAGCATATCACTGATACTTAACAGAAAAGAGGGATCAAATGATAGTGTGGATTCGATTTTTTTTTTTGCATAATTGATTTGTAGCCTAGGCCTACATGGAAGAGACAAATTGTTCAATAAACAAAAGAAGTATTCAGTCTTGTCTTTATCTTGAATCTCAAATGCACTGAAGCAATGTTAACTAGAATCTGCTTACATCTTTTACACATGTTCTTGTCACGTTCAAGTTTGAAGTTCAATGGCAGCGAGGCTCAGAAAGGTGTAAATACCATGAGCATGTGAATGCTAAAGACTGCACGTTAAATACACAGCACTCTTTGTCTTAATGTTATACAGCAATGCTGGAGTGGATGTGTGAACATTTCAAATCGTCAACAAAACATTCATCCCAGGACGATGCAGGTTACAGATATTTCAAACTATCTCCAGCATCTGTAGCACTGGTTTGGCTGAATAACATCAGAATGTTTTTTGTTACTCATTAAAGTGGATTATTTCAAAGTCAGTTAATCAAGTGGCTAATTAAGGCTTGTAGTCATTAACGCTAATCCCTTCTCCCCCACTTGGATAAAATCCTCAATTACCAAAGCCGTGTGAGAGTATCAGAAAGATCTTAAGGCCTGTTTTCACTTTTTAGCTGGATGTCTTTCAAGAGCGCTACAGGCTGTATATCATACATCCAGGCTTTTAAGACAAAGTCTGGTTGTTGTGGTAATACTTACAGTGATATGATTTTTAAATTCCAGTCACCTCTTAAACAATACAGTTTAAGTGTTCTTATGTGTCTCTTGATGGTTGTATTTATTTGATCAAAAATACCGTAAATAATAACATTGTGAAAAATTATTAATTTTACAATAAGTTTCTTTATATTTTAAAATGTAATTTTCTTCAGTAATGATAGTCTTGTGGGCAGCGCGCTGACATATAGTGGTAGGCAGGTGTCCCGAGTTCGAATCCCGGCTCAAGGACCTTTTCCAATAAGCTTTCTGTCAGCTCTACACTGATCTGATAATAAAGGCAAAAATGCCACACACAAAAAAAGCCTTTAAAAATTTTTTATTTCTGTGATGGCAAAGCTGAAGTTCCAGTCTTCCGTGTGACAAGATCCTCAGAAATAATTTTTGTATGCTGATTTTGTGTTCAAGAAACATTTATTTTTAGCAATGTTGAAAACATTGTGCTGCTTAATATAGTTTGTGGAAATTGTGATTTGTATGACTTTTCCAGTCATAAAATTTCATTTTTAAAAAGTATGCACACGATGTGTTAGTGACCCAGTGCTGTTCTGCAAAATCAATGTCTTAAAATTCACTTTAAGTGATACGTTGACAATTGTGCATTATTTGAAACCATTGTTTGTAAAGAAATGTCTTCATTCTCCATCTAGTAGAATTCTTCACATCTGCAGTAGATGATATATCTTCTGATAAACTCTTGCAAGATTTGCATTTGCAGCTACAAATCGCTAGGGGGAGCTGCAGGACTCACACAGTAACAGTGTGTGATCATCACATGACTTTTAGTGACAGCAAGGGTAATACCTTTAGGAGGCATAAGATGGTGCCAATAACACATGCACACACTGCCAAAAAAAGCTGTATTTAGGAAAACTGCTTTTTTATTTAAAACTCAAGAGCTGCTGGACAGACATGAGGTGTCAAGTTTGGCTTAAGACGGAGACATGTAACGTCTGCAACAACAGACATATCGCTGATAACTGGCAAGGACAATCCAGCAAAGCACCCAGTTACTATGTAACAGGTGCAAGCCATGATAAAGAAGCACGTTCCGTGTAGCTCCAATTAGGAGAGCCTGGAAAACGGTATTATGAGCCATACAAAAACACAAATCCAATAATTACAGTGGCTTACGAGCAGAATAACACATACAG
The DNA here is from genome assembly GCA_018155175.1 of Sinocyclocheilus anophthalmus. Taxonomy (NCBI): domain Eukaryota; kingdom Metazoa; phylum Chordata; class Actinopteri; order Cypriniformes; family Cyprinidae; genus Sinocyclocheilus; species Sinocyclocheilus anophthalmus. The sequence continues at coordinate 91,281 of JADLZN010003300.1, read as the reverse complement.
GACTTCGCACAGAGCTTATAACCTTCTAAACGGTTTTTCGGTGTATGCACACTGCCAAACAAAACTGTACCTTTATTAACAAATGTGCAACGCTGGCGGAAGGGCACTAGCTCACAAAATAAAACTTGTATTGTTCACAAGTAACACACACACACACACTCTCTTTGTTTAGCCTTATGTACCTTATGCTCATGCTCAAAGGACAGTATTCATTCATAAGAAAACACAAAGCATAGTAATGCACGTCTGTCTTCACAGCTTATCAACATTCAGAGTCACATGAGAAGACCCTTATAGATGACAGATGAGAGGTGAGCGACGAGAAGAAGTCATTCCTCTGCTAACTCATCTATCAGCAGCGGTAGGGGAGTAGCACTAGGTAAGAGGGCCAAACCCCAAACTCCCATTTCATTCAAATCCCTCCTACACTAGCTGGGCTCGACGGCTTGTTGCTCACTGTTACACCCCTTGCACCTGCAACGAAAAGGCAGGAGAAAGACACAAATTTGATATAAACATGCCATTTCTATCTTGATAACCATCTGATTATAAAGTAATTCAACTCACTGTGGTCAGTAATAGTTCAATGATGCTTCATCGGAAATAAAAATACGTCATCATTTGCCACACTCATGTCATTAGCACCACAGTTCATACAACGAAAGGAGCCGTACTGGTGACACACTACCGTTAAACAACTTGGAGTCAGATTTTTTTTAACAAAATGAATATGTTTTTCCAGCAAGGCCACATTAAATTTATCAAAAGGAACGTATAGACATTTAAATGTATATAGTTTCCTAGTTTAAATAAATACGTTATTTTAAACGTTTCGATTCATCAAAGATTACTGAAAAAAAAAGCATCAGTTCCATAAATAATAAGCAGAAGAATAAGATTTCTGAGACTGGATTAATGGCTGGAGTTAATGGTAATTGGGAATTCAGAGAAATAAATTACAATTTAAAACATATTAAAAAAGAAAACTGTTATTTTATGTTTTTTGTTACTGGTTTGATCATCGTATGGCTTCTTGTTGTTGGGTATTTCTAAAAAACACTAAATTACATCACTCTGTCTTTGGTCAGTAAAATTTTTACTATTGAAAGAAATTAATACTTTCATTCAGTAAGGATGCATTAAATTGATCAAAAGTGAAAGTAAATTTTGCAAATATTTTTATTAAACTATAAATGTTGTCTGAACTTATATTAATCAGAGAATCCTACAAAATTATGTTCTTTAAGAGCATTCTGTTCAGGAGCTTGAAGCCCCAGTAACCAATTACTCTACCAAATAGAAAAGAGTGCCGTGACTGACATGTGGCCAAGTATGGTGACCCATACTTGGAATTAGTGCTCTGCATTTAACCCATCCAAAGTGCACACAAACAGCAGTGAACACACACACACCGTGAACACACACCCGGAGCAGTGGGCAGCCATTTATGCTGCGGCGCTCCCACTTATGGGGAGCAGTTGGGGTTCGGTGCCTTGCTCAAGGGCACCTTGTTGTGGTATTGAAGGTGAGAGAGAGCGCTGTACATTCACTCCCCCCACCTACAATCCCTGTCATCATCATCAATCCCTGCCGGTACGAGACTCGAACCCGCAACCTTTGGGTTACGAGTCCGACTCTCTAACCATTAGGTATTCTCTCACGTGTTAGATATTTCTCTTTAGCACGAGCTCGCTCATCAGCGTCAAAATACCACACCGTTATAGCATACCTGCACATAAATACACACATAATTGTATAGAGGCACAAGCAGCTTACATGACCATTTAAAAAAAAAATGAAACGTCACTATCACTGACCTCGTGGCATAAGCTGGCTGGACCTCATGTGGGTTCCGTCTGTCTGACCAGAAGAGCAAAAGTCTGTCAAACTTGGGCTCAATGTCTGCAAACTGAGCGGTTCCCTCTGGAAAGATCCGCAAAAGGCCACCATGTTCCTACAGAGTGAGCAGATGAGAATCAGGCTATATGGTTTGAGGAGTACCTTCATATTTTATATTTGTAACTTTTTAGGGTTGTAAGTGGTTAAAATCATTAGAATTGGTTCAGACAACCGATACCTAATTGTATTCGACTAAATAGGTGAACTCAACATTCTGGCAATCCACTCCCATAAAAATAAATGAAGTACAACAAAAATACAACCTTTTTAAAATATTTGTTTTTAATTGTCACATTAGAAACTACCATAACGCATACATATTTCTTGCATTCAAAAAAATTGTACTGAATTGTACTTGAAAAATGATTAAAATCATGTACACTTAAAAACAGTCATTTTAATGAATCAATATGAGTACTTCTATAAAATGAAAAAACCTATACAAATATAATGTATAGTAATACAAAAATATGAATAAAAACAATATAAAAATTAAAGGATTTATCAAAAATATAGTGATAATTACACACACACACAAATACATAAATACACACAATACATATTTAAATATAAACAGTAAATAAACAAGAAACACATTATCAGTAAGACTTGTTAGTATGATAGGAAAATGACACTATTCAGCAAGGATGCATTACCTTGATCAAAAGTGATAGTAAAAACAATATAAATAAATGCTGTTAGTTTCCACAAAATATTAAGCAACATTGATAATAATAAGAAATTTTCCTGAGCATGAATTATTATGATTTATGAAGCACCAGGTGACACTGTCACTATAGTAATGACTGCTGAAAACTCACAATAGAAAAGTTATTTTAATTGTAATAATATGCAGCAAATATATGCAGTCTCGTGAGCATAAGAGACTTCTTTTAAAAACAGTATAAATATATAAGTATCAATAAAAATAAAAAAATGTTTCATTCACAAAACAGAATGTTGTGGATGGGAAAACTCTGGGAGGGAGTGTATTTTTTCCTGCCCCAGGACAACCTGATGCTAAATTTAGCTTAAAGAAAAAAAATCTGACACACTGTGACGTTTACATAAGCCAAGACTACAGGGAACAAGCAGGTTTGCGTGAGACGGCTATTTTCCTCTCCATTCAGTGAAGGGGGTGCGATATGAGAGGGAGAGTACTACAGCTTATACCATGAATTACTGGCATCCTGTTAAGCTCGAGAGAGATGGAAAATATCAGGGTTGAATGTGTGAGATGTGATCCATCCTTACATCGCAGCTTTGATACTCACATAAACATATGACTGGAAGAATTCAGACATTTAGAGAGTCTCAAGCAGAGAGTGCGTTTAACCTTCAAACAGCATCTAGAGCAGTGGTCTCAAACTCAATTCCTGGAGGGCCACAGCTCCAACCAGCTCCAAAACACACCTGCTTGGACGTTTCTAATAATCCTGAAGACCTTGATTAGCTGGATCAGGTGTGTTTGATTAGGGTTGGAGCTAAACTGTGCAGAGCTGTGGCGCTCCAGGATTTGAGTTTGAGACCAATGATCTAGATAAAGTCTTCAATCCTTCTTTCTCTTCTACCATCCCTATTTCTGACCAACTCTATTTTCTACTTCATATAAGAATGTCTGATCAACACTCAGAATTGTTTCCATGGCCGGTTGGAATGTTCTGGAGCAGAACCGACTCGCTGACGCAGAGCTGGCAGTTGACGGAGGTGGTAAAGTGGTGGAAAGTGTCATGTCTGCTGTCCCGTTTCCTGTGAGAGCACTCAAACATTTCAATGGATAGTTCACCCAAAAAAGGAAAATTCTGTCATCACTTACTCTGGTCACAACCAGTGACTTCCACAGTATTGTAAACAAAAGAAAAGTTAGTTTTTTGTGTAGTGACATTATTTTGCAGTACAATTATTATTAAATGTATAAACATGACATACAAAAACATAAATATGAAAATTTTACAAATTTACAAATCCAACACCAACCACAATTTCTCTGTTCTAGCAGACCTCTAATAACAACACATAAACAGTCTCTTGTGTGGCCTATTGATATAAAGTACCAACAGCAAACTCCCTGCACAAGGTTGGTTTTGAACCTCCCTTGTATTGAATGTAAGCTCCGATGCAAGTCTGAGCAGTCTACATCAGATAAGAAACCTAAACAAACTGAGAAGAGCTTAAACAAATCTCAAGCAGCTTTACACGCTACAGAATGTATACAAGTTCACTGGATGGGGGAAAAAAAAACTCTTACCTTGGCATCCCAGTCTTTATTCAGGTAATATATGCATGTGACACATCTCCCATCACCGTTTGGGTTATCCACATGCCGTACATATCCTGTGCCATTGCCAGGGTAACATGCCACCATTGCCTGGAATAGAAAAAAGGGGTTGTAATGGGCGAAATAACCAAAACAAAAGAACATACAAAGACTTCACAGTGGTATGGATGCAGCTTTCCATTCATCAGATATTTCATATTCACAATAATATTAATATTTTTTCATGCACATAATAATTCATTATAAATATTAATAATAGCAATAATAAAGACAAATCTTCATGCTGAAAAAGGTTGTTTTTTTTTCCAATTTTTTTTTAAACACCCAAATGAGAACAATGAAAAATACTAAAACTAAAAACTAAACCCATCCGATGGCAATAGAGAATAAAGGCAACAAAACAAATATATATTAATAAGCGGTATATTAAATATTATCTTAGAATTAAATAATGGGATTCACTGTTGCTCCGTATTTGTGAAATGCAGTTCATCAATGAATTCCACTCAGATACTGTATGATACCACAGCGTACAACTACATAAACCTACATGAAGTGGACAAAAAAAGTGACATCTGTGACATTCTCAGCCCTGTGATGATTATATATTTTAATCTTGTTGAATCTGGGTTATGAGGCTGAGGGAACAATGAAGCCATTGCTGAAGTCTTTCCTTTGCTTAGGTTTTTCCTTTCCTGCTCTTCCTCTGCCCCTTTTATTTTGGTCTCCGGGTTTACATGGAAAGTGTTAATGAATCACAAAGGAAAAAATAGCAGTGTAAATGTATTTGTGCACATGGACACATCGGTATCAGGCCCCCCCCCCCCCCCCCCAGTGTTACAAAGGAGAGAATGAGTCAAAGGCTCATAAAAAAATATATGATAGTCCATCAATCCACGGCATGTGACATGCATGTGACAAGGTTAAACTACATTTCTGAAGCAAACAAAATGTACTTCCTTATAATTAGAAGTTTTAAAATAACTTACAGTAAATGGTTGGAGAATATTCCTCTCCAAGTATGAAAACATGTCAAACTTAACAGATTTGAACTTGATGACAAACATTCACCTTTAAATCATTAACAAAACATTTCAAACAAGCATCAGCACCCAACAAACACTTAATTATCAGAAACCTTTGGGCCGATACTGTGCGCCGTGTTTCTGTGAACTGAAGAAAAGAAAAAAAAAGTCAGAACAACTCTCTGATATCGATCCTCTCCGGGAACTCACCTTTTGCCTTCTTTTTCACCCACTTCTGCATGTAGGCTCCTGAATCTGATCAGTTCACTGACAGTTCATGACCTGACACTCTATTTATAAGCAGCACTAGCCCAGCAGGGAATTTTTAGGCCTTAACTTAACCCTCTAACCCTAACCCTACAGCATAATGTCACAGGGACCGAGACCTCTTCCCGAGGGACACAGCATCAGCGTGTTTTCAACTGACTCTCAGTGTATATGTGTGTTAGGCTGTCTGGGGAAGGGAGGGAGGCTGTTTTTATGGCTGAAAAACAACATATTTTCCAACATTCTTTGCGATACTTGTATACATACTAGAGATGAAATTGTTCCCATGACAAAAAAAAAAAAGGTTCACAATGTGTTTAAAAATATAAATATATTTATTTAGTTTTATTCATTTAAGGCTAATTTTATTACAATAAAGATTTATTCATTTAAAAATAATAACAGAATAAGAACAATTAATAAATACATACAAGGATATATAATATAAAATCTGGAAATATAAATAAAATGTGTTAATAATGATAAAGGATTTTTTCTAAATTCAAAATATGTGACCCGTGCTGGCAAAATGAGTCACAATGAACAAATGTAAGAAATTATTAAAATTATTTAAGAATTATTTTAAATTTCACATTCTCCATTAAAAGACCTTCAAAATGATGATGTATGATTTGTTGAAATCGGACAAAAATAACTGAGCTACACCCATTTGAAGTAGACAGTGTCAGCAACCTCAATTCTGAGAAAAATCAAGTTAAAGTTTTCTGAAGGTTCCAAAGCAAAATCACCTAGCAACATTGCATCTTTTCCTCCAGTTATTTTCTTCATGATCATTACTACATTAATAACCGTAAATTACAATATTAATAATCATAATATAGCTATTTTTATTTTATCTTTGCTATTATAAACAAGAACAGATGCAAAAGCACGCACATCATCTCAAAGGTTGCTAGACTAAGAAAACAAGTGGAAATAGTACTCATCTCTTTTTTTAATGTAAAGTCGGCAACACCAAACTTCACACACGCTATGTAAATTTGTTTTTTTAAATACATTTTTTATACTTTTGGAGCTTTGGTGTTGCCGACTTTACATTTAAAAAATATTATAAATAAGTGCAAAAAAGCACTAGAACAAATAGAAGAAAGGAAAAAATAATGCATTACCTTTCCCATTTTACATCTAAACAAAAGCATTTTTTTATTGTTTGATTAACAGTAAAGGGGTCATATGATGCTTTTTTAAAAGATCATTATTTTGTGTATTTGGTTTAATGAAATTTGTTTATGCGGTTTAAGGTTCAAAAAAACATTATTTTTCACATACTGTACATTATGTTTCTCCTCTATGCCCTGCCTTTCAAAAATGCATCGATTTTTACAAAGCTCATCGGTCTGAAAAGCAGGTGTGCTCTGATTGGCCAGTTATCTAGTGCGTTGTGATTGGCCGAATACTTCAATTGTGTGACGGAAATGTTACGCACCTTACCATATTGTTATGCCGTGTCCCGGAGCGACGAGACAAAAAACATTAAAAACCATTATAAAAAGAGGCATTTGTTGCATTCAGTGGGGATATAATTACTGATTATAATTACTTGTACTGTGTTTTTACGCGTTGCATCGCGCCGCGTAAAACATAAAACCCTGTCTGCATTTGTGATCAGAGAAATGACAACAACAAGCTCTACTCTACACTGCTCAAAAAACTCGCGTTTGAATCATCAGTGGCAAAGTCTTTAAATATAAAAAATGTACTTACAGACAGTGAGTCAGAACAGCCGGCATTTTAGTCTACTATGCAGGATCATGGAAACGGTCCTCCATAAAATGTGCTGCAAACATCTGAATATATGGGTTGAACTGTTCTGGAACAGTGCTGTAAATACAACTTAACCACTGGTCCTGGTCGTGTCTCTTTTGGAGAGGCCCCACAACAACACCCCCCCCCCCCCCAAACAAACCATGCAAACCCAACCAAGCCACACCAAACAAACCACAAACCAACCAAACACACCCCACCACCACCACCCAACCCCACACCCCCAACACAACCCCCCCCCCAAAACAAAGTAGTTTCACTTTCACCCCCCAAAACGAAAACACGCGGTGGGTTAGAGTGAGCGGAGGCCGGCGGCTTGCGGCAACCACATGTGACGACACAGGGCTGGACTCTGCTTCGTCCACGGTGAAAGCCAATCCGGCGATCCACAGCACGAAGTCGATGTATTCCCTCAGCGACCAGCACGGATCAGCTCTCGGCATGACGAAGCGGATATTGTACTCTTTTGGAAGGCCAACCAAAGTAGTTTCGCTTTTACAAACGAAGACACGCGCATCACGACATGGCAGCAACCATACTAAAAGCGAGAAATAAAAGTTACGCTTCTTCTTGCCGGAACATTTTGGGCGGTGTTATGCAACGCTTCCACCTGTGGAGTGTAGACATGTGGGGGTGTGTTGGAATGAGCCATTTTAGGTAGGCGTGGGTTGACTCTTAAACGTTTTATAAAGAATATCTCTTTGGATTTGAGACTTTAGTCTTTGCAACTTACAGATCTTCTATCACCAAGAGCTTGTAACACTCCAAAGAGAAAGGAAAAATTGAAATTGCTTCATATGACCCCTTTAATGAGACAGACGCCTATATACAGTATTAAAGTCTACTGTAATGCACGGATCTAATGTAATGTTACACATCAGATGTTTTTCCCCAACTGTTCATTGGGAACGCTAGATGAGGGTTTAATCTACTCTTTTTTGTGAAAACCTCAAATTTGACATTTTTCAGGTTTTTTTTGGCTGTAGCTCAAAATTAGTCCATGTGCATTCCGACTCATTTTGCCAGCACGGTTCACATATGACATATAATTATGAGAGATATAATATCTTACATAATATATGATTAGTGAACTAAAATACAGTATGATGTTATACTTTTATAACATCTTCTATATATAACAATTAGGGTTGCAAAGGTTGAAAAATTTCCGGTAAATTTAAAAAAATCCTGGAAAGTTTCCAAAATTTCTGTTATGTTTTCGAAATTTACTGGAAATTTTCCACCTTTTTGCAACCCTAATAACAATGAATGTTGACAATTCACAAAATAATAATACAGATAAGCCAATAATTATTTTCATATTATTCCCAGTAAATAGCTGATATAATCAATCTATATTACTTAAAATTAATTTAAAAAAAACACACTTGAAATTAAAATTATTAGCTTGTTATGCTACAAGTGTATTTAGGAAAAACATGTGCAAGTTAAGTCCTCAAAAAAATAGATGAGAGACCTCTGGAATACTGGTTAGATATCTTAGTGCTTGATGATGGAAATGGCAAATATGTCAGCCAATAATAAATAAATATTTCATTTTTTGACTAATTTACAGGTCATTATTCTGCAGCATATGTTTTTTGTTAAATATCATCCCAATTCATTCCTCCCTAATAGCAGCACGTCAAATATTTACTGAAACGATGACCACAGAACTATGATACAAATCGAACTGAGAGAAATCTGAACCGTTGCAGCTTTATTACATACACACCCTTTCACTCACAAGAACACAAGCACACAGAGCTAACACCAGCACACGTCCCCCCTTAACATCTCTCCCCAGCTTCCTGAGGCCTATAACTCGATATTAGATTTCCAGTGAAACAGCGTCATCATTCCAGGAGAACAGACGACAGCTGAGGAAAGCAAACACATGCTGGGAACAAATCTGAAAGCGACTTTACATGAGGACTTTTTTTCCTAGCGGCATAACCGTTAGCTGTGCTGAGGTGTGGCCGACTGTAAATCACTCATCTCAAGTGGAAGACGAGGAATGCAGAAGTCACAGAAAGGCCAGACTTAGGTCAGTTAGCGAGGCGATGACTATTGTTATTACTTTGCTGTTTATTTCATCAGAAATTCACCATCCCGTTTACACCTTGCCTTTTTTAAAAGGGTTTCCAGCCAAATCCTGCAGCCTGCAATGGCACGCAATGCACGACGGATCACAATACATATGACGACATTTCAACTGAACTGTTTTCCCTGGCGGCAGGTGCAAAAGCGGCGGGCAACGTAAACAAAGACAAAAGGAGAGAGCACGAGCGTGCGTGTGCTTTAGCCAGCGTGAGAAGGAGATATAGGGGGAGAGGGAAAGACAGACAAGCCAAGACAAAAAAGCAAGCTGAGGGCATTGACGCAATTCGCGAGCCCCCCACCTGAATAGGCCGGAGCAGATAAGGGTGAAATCGCTCAACGTCGCGTCAATCGTTCAGGTGGGGGTGAGTGTGAGAGCCAACTGCGTCAGAGAGTAAGCGGCGCGTGGGGCATGCTGGGCTGACAAAACAACCGGGCGAGGAGGGGTGGGTGCGGACGGCACACATCAACATCACACAGCGGTTTTAGCGTCTGGATGCCATGCCGCCACTCTCCCATCATCGCCTGAAAAGATCCGTGACCGGGGAGGAAGGTAAAGGTGATGGAGGGGATGCCATAGTCCCACAACACAAAAAGCATTTCAATCAGAGCTTCAGTATGCATGTAGTCCAGTTTCAATGTCTCTGATACACCTGGATGTGCCGCTGTGCACACAAACAGCTGCACCCGCTATCTACCTTTTTATTAGGTTCATAATATTAATGGCAAAATCAGAAAGCATTTATTTTGATGGGTTGTTGTAAAGACTTTTAAGTTTCTTACTGTACATGATATGATATTTTTGTTGAAAGAAATGGTAAAATCCTCATAAAGTGACTCTCAGAGCAGTTTTAGATATTATGTTCATATTCTTTTTTTTTTTAGCAAATAAATGCAGCCTTGGTGATCATAAGAGATTTCATGCTTACTGTATTACCTTTTGAATACTGCTCTTCACCTTAGCTTTAAAATCGCATTTTCACTTAACCATTTTCAAAAAAACGATTTTTCACGAAAGATAGAAAGTCATCAAAATGAGGGTGAGTAAAATTTTTTGGGTGACCTATACATCAAGTCTAGTAGACAAAGGGCAATTAATACAAACAATCAGAACTGGAAAATGCATTAAAAAATGCCTTACATCAGCCTAAAAAAAATTAAAAAATAAATCACTGCATGATCAGCGTCCATTGGAAATGATTCTACACAGACACTAAACATATTAAATAAACAAATCTAAACTACTGAATTAAAACAATGCTGTGTTAACTAACTAGTTTAAAAATTTTCTTTATCAGCTCTTTTCATTCTCATCTCCCTGTGGGATGTTTCTGTTTTAAAGCCTCAAGTCACGCTCATTTCCATGACTCTTTTTACCACAGTCGGATTCAAGGCACTGTGTGTAAACATTATTTACTAATCTATCATTCTACAAAAATATATTGCAATAAAAACAAAAAAGTATTTTTTTTTTTAAATGGGGGAAACTAACGATGGCATGATAAACCATTGAAAACATTCCCTTGTGTCATTTACTCTAACACATATCCATAACCATAATTTGTTTTCCCAAAAGAGGCTCTCGTGGGTTTATAACATGTCCTTTTTCCTGCTGTATATGGTCTTGACCTGCTGCCGTCTCTTCCAGTGAGCAATGCAGAGCTGATATTAAACTCAGCCGCTGGACTTTAGCCAGGCAGACAGTTCTTGTACTCTTGCTACGTGCAGAGCGTGCAGCTGCACTGCTGTTCCAGCACTGAGACCTTGGCAGACTGACACCACACTGCACCATTAACAAACAGAGGAGAAAGCAGTGACAAGACACATGTCCAAAAGATAAATCAAACACATAAGCTTCTTCTGCTGATAAAAATAGGCCTAACTTGAAACACACAAAAAACCCACATACACACATACAGTATAAACCAACCCTCATATGCACCAAATTTTTAAAAACAGGCTTCATTATAGTTCATAATGAAGTCTACAGGTGTTTTACACATCAGCTTTCCACCTTCAAGTAACAACCTCGTAAGATCCCTGTTTGTGGCACGCAAGGTTTCCTGACATAAGGGAACAAAAAAGCACGTAACTAGATGTCAATGCAGATGCAAATAAATACTATATATCCTTCTCACTGAGGTGGGACTTTCCCTCTAATGACTACGCTCAAAAACAGCCCATTCTGATTGAGTGCCAGCATATCTCTGGACACGTAATGTAAACATGACCACTTGGCAATTCATTGTGTCGTATTGCGCCACACATTCTTCACCCTGACTCCCAGAAGGTGGCCGAGCAGGTGGTGGTGGAGCCCCTGGGTCAACGACAGTCAAAAACAATTTTCTGATTTAATTCATAAATGGGCAGTTTGCTTACATATGGAAAGAATTCTCTCTCGGCTAATGCTGGAAATTATACTAGGGTTTCTGCAGGTTTTACAAAGGTCAATTTAAGACTTTAAAGTAAAGAAAATCTAAGGACAAAATTAAAGGGAACTAAATATCAATATGTTCTCTAAATGTAATTGTCTAGTGAGCAGAAATGTGTTGTAAATACAACATTTAACAGATCTGCATTATTCTTCAATTCATTTTTACAAGGAAAGCTTAACTAGAACATGGAAGTAACTTTTGATCACACTGCAAAAAAAGTGCTGTTCTTCCTCTACACATTTGTTTTCCACTACAAATGTGTTAAGTTTCTTAAATCAAGATACACTGAGAAGCAAAATGACAAGATATGAAGCCTTGTTTGGTAAGTCATGATTAAAACCATAACAAATATCGGCCAATATATGGGCTCAGAAAATTAGTTTTTTACATATTTCCATGATTTGTCACTTTCTCAATAACCAGGGCCTTTAACTTTCTTCATTTTGCATTTCAAGTAAATATCTTGATTTACGACGGGTGTTTCGAAACAAGGTACAGTGTAAGAAATGCCATGACTTTCTGAATTCGTTAAATTATTATTCAATGATTCATTAGAAAAATAACTGGCTCATAAGAGTCATTTTTAGGAATCAATCATCACTGGTTATGGTTTTTTATTTACTAATAAAACAGATCAAAAAAGTATTTTGTTTGGGAATGGTTTCTATTCACAGTCTGATCATGTGCTAGTTGCACATGTTTTTGTTTCACTTAAAAAAATAAAAAATGTTTGTATGTTAGTGTGAAAACAACATATCTAAGCGTTATATTCAGTGGTAAATAGTCTTTTTATATTGGCATCCTACCAGGCTACAAAATGCCATCCAACTTAGGTACATTATGCACGGATAATTGTCGCTTTTATTTGCCATACAGACCAACCTCACAATTCACACATATTATGCCAATACACGGAGATAGAGAAAACTTTTCTAGGCTGAAATACGTGCAAGACCCATAGGACACAAGGGAACTACGACTGGTGTACGTTTACGAAATACTTCATGGCAAACATTAACATGGTGCAAAATATGCAACTATTTCAGTATTCATTTATTTATTTTTCTACATAAATTAAAAAAAATACAGGGTGATATGTAGCGAACTTACTAATTAAAATAACAGTATAGGGACCAATTCTCACTATTAACTAGTTGCTTATTAGCATGCCTATTATTAACATATTAGCTGTTTATTAGTACTTAAAAAGCACATATTCTGCATGACCATATTCTACATCCCTAATCTTACCCAATACCTAAATTTAACAACTACGTTACTAACTATTAATAAGCAGCAAATTAGGAGTTTGAGGCAGGAGTCGTAGTTAATGGTTTTGTTAGCGAGAACTGAACCTTAAATAAAGTGTGACCCTAACTGTAAACTACTAACACGAGTTTAAGTAAATGATGGCAAAGTTCATTTTGGGGTGAACTATCTTTTATATAAATATAAATATCCATCAAAATCAATGAAAACTACTCAAAAAAGCCACGTCCGGTTAATAAACATTATCTTTTGTCCCTGTTTCTCTACTCATCCCCGTCCCATCCGCCATCTCCGGCCTCACTGAAACCCAGATGTATATACTCTGCCTCTGATCCTCCAACATTTAACGACCACAAAGCTCGTTTATAGTTTAATATCAATACAAAACATAAACATATTATCCGTTCATTGTGTTTTATGTAACAGACTCTTTCCCTCCGGCCGATTCAATGTCACATGCCTGCTGAGCATCCTGAATTGTGTTGCTGTACATCTGCGACCATCACAATGACATTAAAAAATACGCAGTTACAAGAAGTGCTATCACCTCCCATCAAGCCTTCTGCTATTCACACTACAACATCCTGTGCACAGCATATGCTTTAAGCACTACACTATATAACATTTTACCTAATGATATTTATCTTTTGCCATGGAAATATTTATGCTTAAAAATAAATGTTTTAAGCATTAATGTTTCTCTTTAATAATAATGTAGTTTCTATTGACAGTCTGATCATGGTGTACGTGACTGATCAGAAAACATTGCCTGTGACGGCTTGCTGTGGCGAACAGAGAGTGAATCTTAAAAAAAGAACAAAAAAAAGAAAAAAGGAACACATACTCCCCGAGACACAGTCGAATCGAATAAGAGACACTTTAAACTCTAATGAGCCAGAAGACCTGAAGACCTTAAAATCCAAATGATCTACCATAGTGCGTGATCTAAAATTAGACATTCAACTTATACATAATCTTACATCACTCTTACATAAACGTTGCAAATTTCTTGTGTGCGTTTACTGTACGAGGGAAAATGTGATCGTTTCCCTAAACCCTGAGAGGTTAGACGTTTGTCCAAACATTGTGCGTGCGTTGGGTATGCCTGATAGCAGCTGGTGGTCGCAGGCGTTTCCCTGACCTGGGGAAATATGAGAGCCATGCTGGTTGAGGATAACTCACAAAGGCACTATCAGTAACATAGTCGGTGGCTCCACAGGAAGATCCTGTTTAAAAAAAATAGTCAGACTGACATTATTTGTTGGTGTAGAATTTTCAAGAACAATTGAAACTGGGGGAGAGACCTGATGGGTGCATATATCCAAGGTATTTAATCTAGTTTAGTTTAGTCCAGAACTTGTATTGTAGGAGGTTTTTAGAGTTGCTACAAATGCAGTAAAGGTCGTGTGAGAAACTTGTGATTTCAGATGAACTCACACTGGCATGTTCAGGAGATATTCTATAGAGGCTGTTCATTAAAGCCCTCAATGACTGTATCTGTATCAGAGAAGAGTGAACATGCATGCTTTCATTTTTAATATAATGTCTGAATAATATTTCCTAAGATTCACCTTTTATTGAAAGACAGGTGCGGACATGTCTCTGCCTCAAAGGTAAGTTCTCTTCCCATCTAAACTGACACAGATATGAGTTTAAAACCTATCCCATCCGAGATGTGTTAATGTGTTAACTGGCCCTTTCACCTGTTCCCCCAACCTTATGTTCCCATGCCTGTTGCCCAATGATTTTTCCTTTCATTTTCCACAAGATTATGGGATAAGAAAATTATAATTTCATAGCTGAGTGCACTGTTTTCATTGCACTCACAAAAAGCAGTTACTATCAGATTAAATATTTCAGAGATCAGTAAGGAGGACGTGACGTGTGGCCAAGAATGGTGTCCAATACATGGAATTTGTGCTCTGCATTTAACCCATCCAAGTGCACACACACACAGCTGGAAGCAATGCTGCGGCGCCCGGGAAGCAGTTGGGAGTTCGGTGCCTTGCTCAAGGGTCTCACCTCAGTCGTAGTATCAAGAGAGGAGAGAGCGCTGGATGTTCACTCCCCCCACCTACAATCCCTGCAAAACCTGAGACTCGAACCCGCAACCTTTGGGTTACAAGTCCGACTCTCTATCCATTAGGCCACGACTGCCAATCTAACATACCTAGGTTTCCCTTTTCCTAGATAATGTTTTTATAAATGAAAGGTGCATGTAGTACGATTAAGCTGCCTCTTATTCGTCTCACAAGTACAAGTAGTTTTGGACTTCATTCTGACACATGGTCATAACGTTTGTTCACTAACTACTGCTAATTCACAACAAAAAGCTTACTTTTTGTATTGTTGCTTTTCATCTCATCCTACACATATTTGTAAGATGTCAAATGTTGCCAGTTTTGCATGTTATTTGTGCAGCTGGTTACCTGCAACCCCTGCGTGGGTGGTCATGTGACATCAACATGGCGGTGCCCATGAGGGGGCGACCCGCATGAAACTTTTCAACGTGGGATGGTAGCAGTGGGCATATTAATATTGATAATGAAAGCTCTACATGATTGGTCACAGTGATATTTCTCAAAATCGCTCATTTGTTTATGCATGCAACTTTTTGAATTAGCACAAAACTACTGCGTGCACCAGGCATCATAACAGTCCTATAATGTCAGCTGTACTTACTTTCGTTCTTCCATTGATCCTGTAGTTGCCCAGTTTACCGTTACAGTGTCGGATCACATCATCCATGCGGCTCATGAGAAACGCTATCCTCTCACAGCCGGGCTCCTTCCCCTCCACCCAGGTGATCTTATCCCCCCGAATGTCCTTAGACGAGTCGCTCCTCTGACTGACCAGCTGTCCGTCGGTAAAGCCGCCGGTCAGGTAAAGCGCCCGCACGTCCTCCAGAATACTCCGTCCAAACTCCTCGCCTAAGAAGTTGTCGATGACACAGATGCCGTGCTTGTTCATGCAGGGCACGATATAGTCCGTGGCCAGCTTCTGAGGAGGCGAGCGCGTCTGTCCGTTGGGTTTCACACTGTCTGCGCTCGGTTTGGTTTCAGAGTGCGTGGCGGACTTGATAAAATCTGACATTCTTTCGCCGGGTGACGTAACGGTAGAGTTACTCTGAGAAGTGCTGAACGGTTCTGAAGTGTTGTACTGTACGGCGCTGCGCTCTTCAGCCGGCGGCGTCTGCTGTTGCTGCTTGTCGGCCTCCTTGCACATCCGCTTGTGCTTCTTCCAGTCCTGTCTCTGGTGCTCTTTGCTGCAGTAGAACGAGCTGCGACACCGTCCGCACTTCATGAGGTTCTCCATTTCCCCGCACAGCTCGCAGTACTGGCGCTCTCGCTCCAGACTCTCGCTTTCCCTGGAGTGTCCCTCCATGTTTCAGCGCTGTTACAGTATCAGCCTGCAACTTCGCCACAAGTATCCACTAGCGAATTTGAAAGAAACGCTGCCCCTGGGCCTCCGCTGCCGTTTTCATTCCAGTTGACGGAGGGCAACGTGACGCTCTCACATTCCCGAGACATCTATGTTTTGACACTTGTGAAGTTTCAGCGCGAGCTTTGAGTGTGATGGAAGCGCATGGCGCCGGCCGTTCCTTTTCTTCAGCGATCAGCGCACGTCAACCATGTGCGCATGCGCACTAGGTGCAGGCTAGAGAGGGCATGATTCACATGTGCTTCTCACAACTTTGTGTGGGCGGAGTGAAAATGAATACAAATAATAACAATGATAATAAAGATCGCCCAAAAAAACCCTAATGGGCAGAAATACTGCATCTGTGTATTAGGGGAAAAAAACACAAATTTAAAATAAATTTTTAAATTTATAAATAAATAAAATTCCAAATACTAGCATCAAGGTCAAGAAGTAAATAACTATGTAATTTGTAATAATGTGCCGAATTATTTGCAGATAGTTATACAGACAGAAAAATAAAAACGCAAACAAGCGATTATATATTTATATTTGTTCATATCTGAAAATATATACATCAATTATTTAAATTAATATCAATAAAAGATAAATACATAAATATAAATTATTTATATAAATTTTTTTTACATATAATATCTATAGTGCTGTATCCAATTTCATACCTAAAGGCATTCAAAGGTTGTATAATAAATACGCATATCATCTAACTTTTAATCATTTTAATAACAATACAATGGGGGGGGGGGGGGGGGGGGGGGGGGGGGGGGTGGGGGGGGGGGGGGGGGTCAATGTAAGTTATGGTACAAATAAATGAAAAA
This sequence comes from Sinocyclocheilus anophthalmus, assembly GCA_018155175.1. NCBI lineage: Eukaryota > Metazoa > Chordata > Actinopteri > Cypriniformes > Cyprinidae > Sinocyclocheilus > Sinocyclocheilus anophthalmus. Next base: position 73,964 of record JADLZN010003300.1, on the reverse strand, counting down.
AAGAAAGAAACACAGCGCACTACACTTTTCAGTCTTTCTGAAACTGTTGTGTATTTGGTTATATGGTTTCAATCAAATAAAAACTCTACAGTGTATCTCTAAATATTATATCACTCTGTGTTTCTTTACTCATTGATGTCATATCATAAAGCAAAGACCAAACAAAATCTTGGTTTGTATCCCAATCATGTAGCGTAAGTATGCAGAGCTATTTCCATTACCAAATTAATCTTGTTCTTATGGGAGCAATAAAGATTAGCTTTGCACTGTAAAAGATAAAGCTGAAATGATACTCAGCTTCCTCGGCGCCATGTTAATTATTATTATAAAATGTTTTCATCCTTCGGATCTTGGATTGGTTTATAAAGACCATTTGATTTAGTGCACAAAAGTTTTGCTTTTGATTTTATGTAGCACTTACACAGTTACATAAAGTATATGCCAAAATATGCTGCTTATGTAATGGGAAACGTGTGAATGTGATGATGACAGTTCCCTTACCTCAATTACAGGCAGAAAAACACTTTGTAGTGTCATCACACTTTTATGTGGAGCATTTGGATGATGCTCAAGTCTTTAATGTTTGAGAATCTCTTGTCCTCGCTGGGTTTGGGGGTGAAGTGATGGCCATGACTTTGTCTGTCTAGTTTTGGCATGGCTGGTGTTTGGAGTACAATTTATCACAGAGGGCTTTGTTGGCCTAACTGGCCCTACGAGCTCTGATACGCGCACAGGACATGTTTATTTACAGTCTCAGTGTGCATGTTTGTGTTTATCTCTCTCTGTGTCTGGGTAGTTACACAGACTGCATCTCAGACCCTGGATACTTCAGTAATACAGAGCTCAGGGTGGACACACATCCAGGACTGGTCCTCATCGCTGTCCCTATGGAGGGCTATCCCAAGCCTGAGGCCATTGCCCCCTCCTCCCTCTCTCTTGCTGTACCTCAGGAGGACAGTGTAAGAGAGAGCAGAACACAGACCATGTGTTCATCTGCAATCTTGCAAAAAAGGAAAATAAGCAGTTTTGTTTGCTATCATAATTGCATACAGTATAACTGTGCCAAAACATAAATGTACAATAACTTGTGCCTGTTTACAGCAGTATACACGATGTGTGACAACATATTATAAAACAGATGATTTATGCTTTAATTTATTTATTTTATTCTCATCCTTACAAGTAAATCAACTGATTACTATTTTCCAGTACTGTTATAAAATTTGGGGTCAGTAAAACAAAACAAACCTGTACATTTTAACAAAAAAATTTTTTTTCAAATAAATGATAAATAACTTTGTTCCATCAATAAATCCTGGAAAAATGTATCATGATTTCCACAAAAGTATTAAGCAGCATAGCTGCTTTTAACATTGATATTAGTAATTATGAATGTTTATTGAACACCGAATCAGCATATTAGAATGCTAACTTTTAAACTGTAGTGTATATTTGTGTTTTTGAAATAAACTGAAACTTCACCAAGATAGCATTTAAAAGTATTATAATTCTAGTACATCATTGCATTAATGCTGCAAAATATTATTACTTTTCATTATTCGTTTCATAATTGAATCTACTATTTTTAGCAGCCATGATTTAATTTTCTCTTGTGTAAAGTCATGCAAAAGCAATCATTCTATTGAGCTGCTAGTTTGCTGCAGAAAAACTTTTTTTTTTTTTACACAGTTACAAATGGTTGTGCTACTTATATTTATAATATATCATGAAAGCAAACTGGACTGAACCAGGACAGAAACAGAAGTGGAAGCCCCAGATACAGCTGGCAGATTCACTGAACAGGTCATAGCAAACCACAAACACCAATTACAAGATGCAAGAGTTTCAAATACAAAGGTATCTGACAACAGAACAATGGCCAAAAAATAAAAAATAAAACTAATGTTGAGGCACTGAGAAGCACCCTGCAAGCCAATAACATTTATGAGAAGTGCTACGGAAAGCATGGGATGAAACTTCACCTGATTATTTAATAACCTGACTTAAATGCCAAGGGTCTGCAAAACTACAGATTTAACATTATTTGATGAACAATGTGTTTATAATATAGAACATGTTGTAATTTTTGGTTAATTGAATACAGCCTTGGTAAATAAATGTATTAACGTACTAAAGTGTTTCCAAACTGCTAAATGGTAGTAGCTATGTTTATTTTATTACGTGAAATAAGCACCTCTTGTGAAAACACTTTTTTATATGTTGTTTATGTAAGGGAAAGTATACAGTATGTTTTATCAGATTGACAATCTAACTGAGTGTCACCGTATAAACCTTTTCCTGCCAAACATCTCGGTGAGGTGGAGCGCTGGAGTTTAGTCTTCAGTAAACAGGTTAACCTCTGCACACCTTGACCCACATAAGCAACACCAGCACCCTTGATCTATTGTCTTGAAAACAATAGTGGTGTTGACCTGAGTTTGATAACACACACACACACACACACACACCACACACACACACACACACACACACACACACACACACACACACAGGCTGTTTCTTTCCTCCTCAAGCCACATACCACATAAATTCCTGCCCCTATATTCACATTGTCTCTTTTACCAGTTTTGACTCAACTGCAATGTGGGAAGTTTCGCACAGTTCCCAGACTAGACTTAGACTTAGACTTCTTAGACTTCCCAGTTCCATAAGTCAAAGATCAACAGCTGGTGAAAAACAGGGCCAAAGTCTTTCTTCCCCAAGACACAGTTTTGATATTCTTGGCTGTTGCACAAAACAGTGCGATTAGGGAAGAAGTCCAGGGTGCTGTTTAACTCTCCTCTCTCTCTCTCTCTCTCCACCCCCCCTCTTCTCAGCTCTCTCTCTCCGCTCTGTCTTCTCCGTTCTACTCTCTGTCTTGCCTGTCTCTTTATTCTCTCTCTCTCTCTCTCTCTGTTATATCTCCTGTTCTGTGTGTAATTGCAAGTAATTCAAGGTTATTTGATTTAACTTTCATGTTTATTCTTATTTGTTAGTCCTGAGTTTGATGCATTATGTTTGATGACAGCTAGGCCTGTTTAATAGCCTACATTAAAAATTATTTGTCATACCGAAGTTAACAAAAATGTACTTGAAAATCAGACATTATTTTTAAAAAATATTTTTTACGCACTGCTTATGGGCACCACACAAAACTGAATAAGACTTTTTTTTCATTTATTATTTTACACAATAACTGGCATTGTTGAGAGATGTATTGGCCTTAATAATCTGAGTGAATTGTAACTGAACTACAGTACCATTCAAAACTTAGTGGTCAATAAGATTATTAAATGTGTTTGAAATATGTCTCTTATGCTCACTGCATTTATGATTTTGTTTTGTGATCATTTTGTTTCCTTTGGTAAATAGAAAGCTCAAAAACAGCATTTTTTTTTAAATTTTATTTATTTATTTATTTTTTGTAACAATTTATGTTTTGATCAACTTAATGCATGATTGCTGAATGAAAGCGCTAATTTCTTTCTCTTTCTTTCTTTCGTATTCTTATTCTTTTTCTTCTTTTTCCGGTGATCTTTCTTTCCCCCCCCCCCCCCCCTCCCCCCCCTTTTTTTTTTTTTTTTTTTTTTTTTTTTTTTTTTTTTTTTTTTTTTTTTTTTTTTTTTTTTTTTTTTTTTTTTTTTTTTTTTCTTTCTTTCTTTCTTTTTAGTTTGTATTTTTATTTATGGTATCAGTGAAATAAAACGACCAATATGGCATAGGCACATAGAAATAAAATACAGTATCTTTTTTAAATGAACTATTGCAAATCCATACACTTAAGGAGAGAAACGGATCCCTTGTTCCTTTAAACTGGACTGAGAATACAAGCTCGTTTTTGAATGAATCTCTCGGAATACTTGATTTGTGTCTTTCTCCACTAGAGGTCACTGCACACCAAACTATCAGAAGGCCTTTGCAGCAATCTGCCGTCCATTATGTTGTGCGTCATCTTTGAAAGGCACACTTTTTTGTTCCTGTGTGTCTTTACAACATGAGTGGCATGTTCTGTCAGTACAATACTAAACACTGCACATTGCTACAGCAACAGATTTTAGTCATGTTAGATGCCATATTCAATTTTACATGAATGAAATCAAGGCTGTGAGGGATGGATGCACAGAAAAATTTAAATACAGAGTCTACTCATCCAAGATGCATGAGGTTTTGTTTTTCTTCATCTGAACAGATTTGGAGAAATGTAGCATTACATCACTTGCTCACCAATGGATCCTCTGCAGTGAATGGGTGCCATCAGAATGAGTCCAAACAGCTGATAAAAAACATCTCCCTTAATCTGCAGGGGTCTAAAAAGTTAATGGTTCAATTCACAGCTCACAGACAGAAGCCTAACCGCTCTGACCGTTTGATATGGAATCAGTAAATTAAGTTCATGCCTCAGAAAATTTGCAGTTTATTCACACTGACTATTCAAATGTTATTACAGGGGCCGCTGCATTTTACAAGTATAGACCTGTGATTGTGGATGTCATTAATACCCCGGCTACCAACAGCAGAAGAGTTCCATTTCTACAGTTAGTAGAGGGTACAGGGTTGATGGTGGAGTTAAGGAGCTGGGTTAGCAATTCAAATGTTGCAGGTTCAAGACCCATTAGAGATGAATATGTGCTAAAATCTCGATCCTCAATGTTTCTATTTCTTTCTTGCTACTAATCGTGAAACCGCTTTGTCATATACAGTATTTTCATGAACGTTTCGCCTAAATATGATGCATTTAGTTACTAGAAAGCTCAGAATGGAATTCCAAAAATAATGATTGCTTCCCAAACAATGTATAATAGAACGAAAAAAATGTTTTCTATTTTAATTTAAAATGTAATTTATTCATTTAATCTTGTGATGGCAAAGCTAAATTTACAGCAGACATTACTCAGAAATCATTCTGATATGCTGATTTGCTGCTTAAGCAACATAATTATCATTATAATTATAAATGTTAAAAACAGTTGCAAATAACAGCATTTATTTGAAAGTTTTTCGTAACAACGTAAATGGCCTAAACATCTCTTTATGTGTTCCACAGAAGAAAGAAAATGGATTTTGGTTGAGTAAATGGTGACAGGATGTACTTGTACTGCCCTCTGCTGGATATGCCGTTAATAACACGACCTCTTAACCTCTTGCTTGTTGACCGTGCCAACACTCATCCTGAGGCGCAGCAGCACAGCCTACATCTGTCACTCCACAGCACACAGAACAGCATGTCATCAGCAGAAGTCACCCTCCATCCCAAACATATTGTACCTCCCCAGGCCACGAGGCCCCTGTAAGAACCACCCCTCCCTTCTTAATAGCTTGTGGATGTTTCCTCTGCTGTAATGTTTGTGCAGATTATCACCCATCACCTGATTCATGATGTTTCGCCTTTTGCTTGGTTGCACTTGTACGCTTGGCCTTGGCAGTTCGTTTTTATACTAGATGAGATTTTTTCACGTCATTTGGGATTTGAACTGTCCTTGTTGCACAACAAATAAAAAGCCAGGATTTTTATTTTTAATTTCACTCACATTGACCCAAATCGTGATGGCTCTGCCTTGAATTCCCAGATTTCTGGCAATAGCTTTTACATTTATTCACCATTTCTACAGCGTTATTTTTATCTATGAAAACATTGCCCTGTATACTGCACATTAACAAGGACTTATATTTTAATCATTTGTATGAATGTTTTTTCTAGGACATTCTATACTCTCAAGAGTTAAATATATTAGTACAACATATTGTTTTGTGAATGCCTAAAACCTAGGTACAGATTCTGAATATTCATGCCTGTTCCTATTAAAAACCTCAGGATTTACAACATGACACATTTCCAGCGCTCCCACTGCCTATGGGGCATCTGTGGGATAAGGGTTATGGGTTAAGTTGATCTTCAAGCTAGATGAGTTATTCATTTATTTACTCATTAAAGGAGAGAGGTATTTAAAGGAATATGACTGTTTTCAGGTTTGTGCCTCTTAAGATTAAGCAAAATGCTAATCATTGCGTTATCACATATGGAAACTGACAGTGTGATTTGTGATTTGCATGAAACCTCAAAGTCGCTCAAAGTCAACGCAGACAAATAAGAAATGATATTAAAAATAGATAGTAGCAGGATGTAGAGAGAGAGAGAATAATTTTAATATTGTAAAACTAACTTTTCTGTTATATATATTTGTAAATAAATTAAAATAATTAAGTAAATAATTAACTTGTGAACTACCACACACACACACTATATATATATATATATATGTTTTATTTTATATATTTTTTTTTTTTTTATTTAAAATGTATTCCTGTATTACTTTTTTTTTTTTTGTCAAATACACCTGCACATTGTTCTGGGATCAAATCGCACATCATCCCTTTTGTTATCAAGTACCGAACACTGGGGCCAGTGTCTATCTGTACTGCAATCTGTATTTCTTGTCTCTGAGATACACATATTTTAACACATCAATGACCTTTGAATGTCCTGAACTGCGAGTAATCTCAAGTTACTTGGTGTAACTTTCTTGCGGGACTTTGATCTGTGGATTGCAGATTTCAGGAAGACATTTTGCATGGCCGTCACAAGACTTCTCTCTTTCCACTTGCATTTCTGATGCTGATGTGACAGCTGAGGGTGTGAACGTGAATCACTTAACAGGAAGGCGCACAGCCAGATGACTGTATAGAGAATGACAAGAACTTTATTGGGGAGAAGACAGCACTGGCGCTAAGTCTTGCGGCAGGAAAAGTGCAAACAGCTAGCACATAAGCAATCAGTCTTTTCTTCTCTGCCAGCGGCCTGGTCGGATCTATGTGAGCGTTCACATCCACGTCTGCATTTTAACACCTGTCAGAACTTGCTTGGGCAAATTGAATGTTGGAATCGCTTGTCAGCATGGAGCTTGTGGGCCATTTCTGGGAACAGTGAGAATTTCTCTAATCATCAGGAAGTGTAACCGACATAGGTTTACTATGTGTGTGTATGCATGTGTGTGTTTGTTAGTCATGCTAGCCCATGCACGGCTAACGCAGCCATGCTGCTGCAGTAATTCGGCAGACAGGCGGTCAAATGCATATTACATGTGTCCTTCGCACGCAAGGTCTCACTGCTGCTTGCATGACAGCAAAGTATATGTGTATAGTATGATGGAGGAGCTGTGAATTGGCAGAGACAGTGGAATAATATTTAGAAGCCTAAAATAAATCATGTCGCTTGTATAATATTGTTTAAAAAAAGAGTGGGAGTTGAGATGGTTGGCACATTGGCTTTAGGGTTGGTTGGCAAATGGAATAGAATTAGAGGACTGGATCATTCAAAGCAGATTTGAAGACTTATATTTATACAATAGAAGCATACTGAAAACAATGTATCACAGTTTCCAAAAAATTTAAAATTTTTAACATTGGTATAATAATAATAAATTTCTAAATAAGTTTCTTGAGAATAAAATCATGTGACTGGAATAATGGCTGATGAATATTCAGCTTTACATCACAAGAATAAACTGCATTTTAAAATAGAATAAATTATTAATTTTTTTGATCAAATAAATGCAGGCTTGGTAAACATAAAAGATTTCAAAAACATAAAAAAAAAAAAAACTACTGACCCCAAACTTGATGATATAACACACACAACCCACAACATCGAGAGATAGATAGATAGATAGATAGATAGATAGAGAGATAGATAGATAGAGTAGATAGATCAATTATTGTATGTAATAAATACAAATTATCTGGACTGGTCACTAAAATAAAAGCCATTAAAAATGATTCTAAAAATTAACCAAATCCTAAATAAAATATTTTAGTATTATTTTTGCATTTGCAGTTTCTGTCTACTTCTGTTTGTTGCTTCCCTCTTTAACACTGTACCAACAATACATATTTTGATTGGTTGGCATAACTGAACAAAATGAATGAATAAATAAATAAATAACACAGAGATGCAATGGACTACACAGAGATGTAATGGATTAGAATGACCTAGAATGCTCAAATTTGAGCAGGGCAGCTTTGAACAACATTTGGGTCTGAATTTGCCATTTTCTGCTTTGTTGAATGCATCCACACAAACACACATATTCGGATTACCCAAGGGGCAACTCAGCACCTACGGCCACCCTTAAAAGCTGTAGCAAATATAGAAAGCATGCTAAAATTCTGCCTCCCTCCTGTTCCTTCTCATGGCTTTTCATATCACTAGTGAAGCAAAGCAAGCGTGACCTCAAAACTAAGCAGTTAAACATCTCAAATGACATTCTCCAGCTTGTCTTCTGCCTTGAATACAAGATTTCTGTCAGTATAAATGCCGCTGTCATTTCTCTTTAAACAGAGTTTGGACCAGGCTCTGCTGTACCTTGTCTCAAACACCAGGCTGTAATTCAAGCACTTCCTACAGAGAATGCATTAAACTTTCATTCCCCAGGCTGACACTTTTAGTCCTTTTCTACATTTCCTGGTTTCGCATCACGTTGTGCATCCAGATGGAATAAACACAGGCATTGTCTATTAAATGAGCCAGAAGGAGAAGTCTAAGACGTGTTTACCTTATCTTGTAGGCGTTAATTGTTGCCACATACAGCCGGTGACACATTTTGACTGACAGCTCCCCCGCCATGCGCTTCTCTGTTCAGGCTAGTCATTAGCTTTCCTTTCTTGAGCTGCAGTTTGGGCTTTCTGAATTACAAAGTAGCAGAGAGGGTGTGAGAGGAAAGGGAGACATCTTTCGCAATGAATAAAATAAAATTACAAACACATCATAGAGTGACATGATACGTAAATGAGACAAGACATTCTATAATACCTGGAAGAGAATGTTAGCAATCCTATTCATCTCAACAGCACTTGTTTGGGTGGTTGGAAGTACATAGTTTGAATCTGCCATCTTTGATCATGGGTAACAACAACTCTGATTGGCTGATGGCATCATAAAAACATACACAGGCCCAAATCCTTAATTCTTACAGTCTCTCTAGAAAGTAAAAACACCTGGCAGTCACTAAACAAAAACTCTTCATTATCTGGTGTCAAGAGAACAAAGATTCACTCTGACTCACTTTCTACTGTAATAATGGGTTTTAAATTAAATCCTCAATCCCTGATGTTTTATATTCATGACTATAATACACTTGAGGTTGCATTAACTTTTAATGAAGTGGGATTGTTGGGATATGATTAAACAACGACAAGTATAATCTTATCATATATATATATCTATAATATTATATATATATATTATATTATATATATATAAATTCTGTACATACTATTATATATATCTGGGGTTGTTTGTGTGTATATATATATATATACACACACACACACACACACACAATTTATATAGCTAATTAATGAATTTTTATGAATTTATCAGGTGTAATTTAACTTTTTGTGACGCTGACAGCCATCAGTATAAAGTCCAAAACTGCTGTTCTATATCATATACATAAACAAAAGTTACTTGGTGCACCTTTGTTTTATATCATGGAAAAGCATGTTTACTAATACTAAGGAACAGCATATACTCAGACAGCAAGATGACACCAAACTATTACTCATGGGATGGTGCCATCTACTGGAGTGGAGGTAGATATACAGATTCAGTTATCATATGCATAATGGGATTGAATAAATCTCAGCATAATATGTTCATAATAACTGTACACTTTAAAGCCTGACTGATGGCCATCCTGTTTAGCGTGGGTCAGGGATCGCCTACAGGGTGGCGTGAGAAAAATTTGAGTGCGTTCATGGAATGTCATGCGATATCTCCTTAACGGAGGCTTAAATGCTGACATGGTTCACAGCTGCACTGCAAGTCAGTACCAGCCACATGCCCAAACAGGGAACTGGATGCTGAACATAACATTCAATGACTTTCTCTCTCTGCATATTTCTACCTCTCATTTTATGCATTTACTTGTGCAACTTTGTCCAACAAGTTGGTCTGAGCACAAGCCATATACCTTACTTTCTTGCATGTACAGTGAATGTTTTATATAATACTTGCATTTTGAATCCTGTCCATGCATCATTTAAGATGAAGACATTTGTGGGTAGTCCTTCAGTATTGTAAAATCTAATGTAGATGGTTGTTGAGTTAACCTAATATGAATAGAAACATTATACTTTGTCAGCCCCTGAGTCAAAAGTAATGTAGATTTCATGCTTTAGTCTTTTAAATTCATTGAAACGCCATGAGTTGGTCTTTGACCCAATTGCCCATTCACTGCACGCATACCAGCGGACATATTCACATACAAAAACAATCTTTTCATGCCATATCTATTCTTCCACTTTCTTCTTGGATGACTGCTGCAGTTTCTCTTCTTTTCTGAACAACTGAAATGCAGTCTGACTATACGAGAAGTGGCAGCCAACAAACATGAAACAAGTCCTTCCCAACATGCACAGAATAAGCCTCATATACAAGCTCAAATAAAAGGTACAGTACTGTAGAGTACACTTTAGATACTAATACAATTAATAATTACTAATAATTTTAGGTACTAATACAATATGTACCTTCAAAGTACTAATATGCACAATTTAGGGGTAAATAAGGTACAAAAGTGTACCTTTTGAAAAGTGACAGCTTTGTACCTTTTTTTTCTGAGAGTGTATGACTCCTATAGGCATCTCGACATTGTAATTGGCATTGTCTAAATCATATTGATGTTTGAAACATCATGTTTGCATTACTGTACAGCATCTGTACAAATGTTTAGGCAAGACATAATTTTCCACCAAACTTTCAGTATTTTATTCTAATTACTAGATCATGCTGTCCAGAAAAAAAACACAAACATTTATTTTTATTAAAGCAAGCATAAATTCAGTGCAACACATTTTACTATTTAAATGTAATATTATTATTATTTTGCATTAGAGGAAGAATAAGGAGATTTTATGCAGGTAAATGTACTTAACTTGTCACAATATAAATCTTATAATGGCCTTAAAATAGGCCTAATTTTCTTAAATAATAAGAACATATATTATTTTCTTTTGATTTTGCAATGAAATATCACCCAGGCACTTTTTATTAGATCTATTTACAATATAGCACAGCCTCTCATATCTAACTGCTTAAATAAAGCACTAAGCAGTAGAAACACATTTAAATGATCAGACCTGCATTTATTAACCCTCTTTCTTTTGTTACTGCAAAGTAAAAAGAGGGAAAGCTAGGTTTTTAACTACACCTGTCCTCTTCTTTCTCCAGAGGACTGGAGGAAGTGCCAGTGTGCTAATTTGATCATGCTCACACCTATCTGTCTACCCCCACAATCACGCTGTCTGCCTGTCTCTCTCACTCGCAAACACACTCACACACTCTCCGTTCACACGTAAACATGATGCTCGCTCATATCACTCTCTTGCTGTATTGACACCCCACCAGGAGCTGCCATGGAAACCGAATCAGATATAAGATTTCACTTCTCAATAAGTGTAGTGATGAAAAAAGAGAGAGAAACACACAGAGCATCATCTACGGACGGAAAGACAGCAGTAGGGAGCAAGAGAAGTGCTAATTATCTTTTCATCCACTCCTGGGAGAAGGATTACATTTCATATGGTATTAGATGGATAGATATATCCTTGAGTACATATTCATTCAGACATGAAATAACTTACTTTGAAGTCTGTCCGAGGTGAAATATGACTTCATGGGTGTGATATTGCAAGCATTGCGCAAATTTTTCCCTTCATTAGCACAGTCTGCTTATAAAAAAGATGAACAGAGAGACAGAGAGTGTTTTGCATTAAATTAAAGAATGTTAACAACCACACCTCATACTGTGGCTTTATGTCTTTTTCGAGGCTCTCTCTGACTGTCTAATACAGAGAAATCCTCCTGTGATCCTGAGACAGTAAGATTGCCTGAGGAAATTGCATTTTTGCTCTTCTGGCACTGAGAAAGTTAACCTCACTTACGTTTAGCCTAATGGTAAAAAGTCGCTTTTATTCAATATCTGCAGTGATGCTGGAGTCAATTTGTGTATTAGCATCCAAAAGATTAATTTTTAATTTGACCAGTCTGAGGCATTTAAGTGCAATCCCATTAAATCCGGCCCACTGGAGACCACTACATGTTTAATGAGGGTTTCACCACTCTTAAACATGATACATGGTGTATATTTTATGCACTAAAAATATTTAAACATACTTATGTGCACACATACAAATCAATTCATATCGCATTAGATTTGCCTTCACTTTCTATGTCAGCTTTGCAGGAAACTGCCACTGCTTACAATGTTTTAACATGGATGAGCTTTTAAATGAACACTTTTATTAGTTTAATAATTCATGTCATTCTCAGATTTGAAATTTGAAATTTGTGTTCCAGCCTCACTAAACAACCTGTATTCATTGTTAATTACTCCGTGAATATAGAATGTGTGTTAGCTTGTCAATTAATTATCATACATATATTATAGTTCATCACAAGATATGATTAGAAAATTGATTAATACGTTGATGGTTGTCAGATATCTGATCCATTGTAAAATGTCAACAGGATGCTCTGTAAATAAAACAGATGTCTTTTATTCTCTAAAACAGACAAATCTGATAAGTGTGTTCAGTTATTATGTCCGTAACTTTTAAACATTGGCCAATAACAGATATCTAATATAACATAGTAAGAAAAAACATACACCAGTAGGTGATGACAAGCGAATATCTTTTTGAGTGAGTCACTGAATCAAAACATTGATTCATTCCTGAACTAAAAAAGTGACTATGGGTAAGTCACTGATTCATTCACTCAGTTGATTTGTTCAAAACATTGATTAATTCGGGAATTAAACAAGCAAAATAAAATACCTCCTTACAATCTAGTAGGTGAAAAACATTCTGTGAATAGAGCAGTATTTCTGAATTCACAGTGTTCATAAAACAGTAGGTAAAAAAATCCCCAATTTTATATACAATAAACACTTTACTATCCCATGATACCATAGGAGAGGATTTGTGAATGGCAGTGAAGCGATGCAACTGATGCTGGTAGGTCACATGTCAATGACAACATTCAATATATCCGGATAACATTCATACTATATAGAATGTACTTTTTTACTGGTTGCGAAGTAATTACTTATTCAAAAGAAGTGAGAGTATGTGATTTCAGATGCAGCCACAGACTTTATAAGTAAGTCACTGTGAGTCACCAGTTTGGTAAAACAAAACAAAACTTGCTATCTTTATGAGTGAAGAATGAATCATTCCCTTAACAGATTCATTCAAAACACTGATTTGTTTAGGAACTAAACAGGTGACTGTCTTTTTGAGTGAATCACTAAATATTCACTAAACCGATTCATTCAAAAACACTGTTTTATTCAGGAATGAAACACCACTACTTTGCATTGCTTGGAGATGCATAAAAATGTGGTCACATTTAGTTAAAAAATTTACATCTATACTGAAAAGGTCAAAATGATCAATCCACCCTATAGCCTATTGGTCAATGTGAAACTTTTGCCCCTGAAATTCACGATCATGTGTATTCCTATTGAAACAGCTGGAGTTCACACAGGAAAATTGAAAACTGTAAATATGATCTTGCTTTCTCTATAGTGTCTGTTTCATCTAGATGATTTAGACCTCTTATGCAGTCAGATCTATTAGTCAGTGTTGTACAGTGCTGGGAATCATCTCTAATCATCTGACATGCAGACCACAAACACTACAGCACTGCTTCTGTAGTAAGTGACTGTGTTTATCTTTTATTTACTGTGCCATTTGATTATTTTGTTTCAGACAAATAGTCTAGTATATGTTTCAGCTGCTAACATCTTTCATTTCAATATTTCTTTAACAGATTGACAGACTTAATGCATCAATTCATGTGTGGCCAGTTCACGCTCTTGTGAATTGCTTTTGTTGATTTGCTGCCAGAACAATGACACTGCAGGGGAGGTCTGAATATTTTCAGCAGATGAACATCTGAATCATCAACAATGTCTCAAAGACATCCAAACATATTCGCCCAGAGCTGCTATTGCACTCCTAACCCTGACATCTCCCAAAGTTAACCACACATCCTTTCAGTCTAGGTCCTCTTTATATGGATAATTTTTCAATGCAGGCTGGTCTTGTTCTGAAGTGTTGGAGACGAAAGGTCTAATTCTGTCACATCTAGAATAAGCCGAATGGGAAAGGGCTGTGGAAAACACTGTATTTTGGGTTGACTTTACTTTGGCCTCCCAAGCCCTGCAGGAATGACCTGGCAAACAGCTAAGGTTAGTTAAGCTCCCAGTGGGAATTGTGTCCTTCTCTGTCTGACAGTTGGGCTGCATGAATCATAATTACTCATGAATTTGTTTACTTCGTTTAACAGTGCCTGATGTCTGTAGTGCGTGACTAGACCGGGGTCAGTTAGGAGTTTTATGGTAGGAGTGTTTGGTTTTGTAATATGCTTTTGTAATATTCCAAAGATGCAACATTGTTCATTTACACATATTTGTGAGACATGTATGAGATGCCATTACGTTTCAGGTTAAAACATTGACAAGCACTTTCTGTAAATGGTCTGCAATATCATGGACTGGTATAATTAATTCTGTCTGATCTCATGAGAAAAGTTAAGCCAACACTCAATGAAAGGGTATCATCACCAACTCCCAATGCTGGTGTGTCTTACCTTGCACAAGCTGTCCAAGACAGTATAACGTTAAACAGACTTCCTATGCCAGAGCCTACCGTTTTTAGTGGTGACCCCATTCCCTTTATAAAGTGGAAAAGTTTTGTACCTGCAGGTTCACATTTTAGGAAAAAATATGCATAGTCACACCTTTCGTCATGAGATCAGGGTAAATTAATTACAATAACAAGAACTAGATTTTTACATTTTCTCTGTAAAATGTGCTTGTCTGTTAAAAACTCACTGCTGTGGTGTTCTGGGTGGTTGCTGAGGTGTGCTGAATCTGTAAAATTGTGTCAAGCTCCCAGGAACTTCATATAAATTTATTTCTGGCAGATTGCCTACAACAAGGAAAAAAAATTGTTCCCATCATCTTATAACGCAGTACTGAAATGACTGTTTTAGTTTTCTGCAATATTTCCCATGAACTAAGAGCTAGCGTTTACAAGCTATAAATCCACTACCTGCATCATTTATAATATCCAATGGAGAGCCATTTACAAAGTACACTTCAGCCTTTCTTGATAAAGAGGTCAGGTATTTTTAGCTGGTTGGAGATTAAAAGTTTTGAAAGGGGTGGGTATGTAAAGTTGACATGCAATGGAAATCGTGATCATCTTTTTTTTCAGTTGTGACATACATTGAAATGGCCTTTTGAATGAGAAAAAATGTAGGACGGGTTTTTATGTTTTCCATCAGGAATTGATTGGATGGTTGTTGATTGCTAATGGCTGCAATCTCACATGAGTCAGGTTGCTTATAAGAGATGAGATGCTAGGAATTTTAAAAGAATAATGATGTGCACAAATAAATTATTTATAATAAGCAGTATTTAATTAAAAAACTGTCCATTTTAATTTCATGGTGACTTTAATTGGTCTGAGAGACAGAAGTATTAGACTTAGAGAGACAGAAGTATTTGCCATGACTTATAACCTGGCATCATTACTTGTTCAGATTAAGTAATTTCTAGAACATGCTTTTAATTTACTGATTTAAAAAAATAATTATATTGTTCATTTGTAGTTCACTTTGTAGCAATTCATTTGATCTCAAACCAACATCATTATTTTTTCATAACTGTACTCACACAAAGACTAAAATCACTCATGAAATACCATTACAACGTCACATATACATAAAACACAAACTACACATTTTTACAGTCTAGACCTATTTGTACTAAAAATGGATAACTTCACTCACTTTCATTGCTTCACTTATTTCAGTGTATGTGTAGCAAAACTAAACTGAATAAAGTAAATGCAACAACCCAACCAAATCTCTTGTAGTTAACTAGTTAAAACACTTGCTTGCATGCTAAACATATCTTGTTTTTATGATGCATACATATGGTGAATTATGTCAGGAGGAAGCAGAGGCCTGTCACTGCACCGACATTTGTAATGCATTTGCATTGTAAGTGAAAATATATATTATTTATGTAATTTAGCCATCCTCAGCACAAGCAACACTCCTCCCCATAATGCTTCTAAATCCCCAAATAACTGAATAACTAACATAATCTTGCTTTAACACATACTCTCCCAAAATCCAGGTCCGTGCAAAGAAGCATTTGTATTAGTTGAGTGTGTTTCTGAAATGTGTAAGTTGTTAGAACTTAAGAATAGTGAGTAAACCAAAAAAAAAAAAACCTACATTACTCGATTAAATCTTTGATTATTTTTTTTCAGCATTATTCATTAGAGGAATTTTCTTATAGTGTGGCTACAGAGGCCCCAGGCTCCCGTTTCACTAGTGGTGCAAAATCTGTGATTGTTCAGCATATCTGGAACCAAAAACATGACCTTGAATTCAGCACATCCACAAATTACTCCAGCGCTTTACTTCAGCACATCTATCCTGAGAGACGGTGGACTGCATTTCACAGAAACGCACTCAATAATAAACCCTGATGAGTGAAGCCGAGATTCCTCAGAGTCTGAATTGCCCGTTACTCTCAGCGGGAAAAGAAGATGACAGAGATGGAGTTCGCCTCCTGTGCATTTTGTCATCAAGAATAATAAATGTCAATTTCCAAGCAATCCAAATATAAGCTAGTATTCACACCGGTAATCACTGAGATGAATAGATGTGCGTGTGCAAGGTCTATTTTCTCTCTGACATTAACGGTTTCATAGGAGAGGAATTGATAATGACAAGTTTATAGAAAAGTTGTTGTTGATGTAGTTTGTGTGTGTATGTGTTTGTTTATACAAGACTGCCTGACATCCAAATTATGAGAGCTTAGAATGTAATAACCAGTTTCTGCTTCTTGTTGATGTTGATGCCCCGGGTTTTCCTTTTTTTTTCTACCAAAAACAATCAGTCTATTTCTCCTTGAGCACCAGGGACAATATTTCATAGGTAATTATTAAACATTCTGCTTGGCACCTCAGGAGGTCAACCCACTGTAAATGATGCCATTTCCAAAGCCAAGCTTCTTGTGTTATAAAAGAAGCAAGATTGCAGTGACTAGAAAATTTGAATAAACCCCTTAAGGAGACATTTGTGGAACTTGATCAAATGTTATTACCACAAAGCTTGCTCATTTGATTCCAAATATCAAAGGACTTCAATTTCATGTGTTTGTCACAAGCAAAATGATTTGAAACAACCAAACTGTTCCTCGTACCTTACTGTGTATTATCTACTAATTAGATTAATGAGACTAATGCCAAGAATCATTGGTCATGTATACACTACAGCTAAATCTGTTTGTCACTTCACCCTTTAATTGCCTGGCAGCCTATATATTACGGACAGTGTTGCCAGATCTTGCTATTAAAACCTGGATTTGACTAAATGCCTGAAATAAAACTTGCCTTAAATAAGCTTAAACAACTAAATGTGTGACTGTACTAAGTAAATAACTACAAACAAATTGCACACTATTTGTAATCAGCTTCATAAAAACACACCTTAAGATGTTTATAAGAATCATACATGGCAACCCTAAAATATTTTGCAAACATAAACAAAACAACACTTCTGTCAGCTGTGGTTTATTTAAAATTAACAGACATAATACACTTTTGGTCCCTAATATTACGTAACTGGGTTTGACAAAACTAGCCCAAAATAAACCTTGCCTTCCAAAAAATAATCCCAAACGACACAAACACATGACTGTACTCTGTAAATAATTACATAAAAAACTACAACCTACTCATAGCGACTTTATTGAAAAACAAGCCCAAAGATGCTTCTAATAAACAGACATGGCAACCCTCAGAGAGAGTGTGCTTTGTGGGTGGTTGACTGCGATTTCACTTTTTTAACATTAGTTTGTGTGTAATGTTGCTGTTTGAGCATAAACAATATCTGCAAAGTTACGAAGTTGAAAGTTCAATGCAAACGAAGATATCGTCTTTTAAAATTATAGCAGTTTAATGCCTACAAAAACGGCTCGTAGGGACTACAACGAGTTACTTCCCGGGTTCATGACGTCACAAACCCTGATAAACCCCACCCCCGGGAACACGCTACGAAGGGGGCGAGGCCATGCTGCACTGCTTTAGAGAAGAGGAAGAAAAATAGGGGTGCATGTAAAAAATCTATTCATATATGAATCACGATTCTGTCTTCTAACGATTCTAATGGATTCACAAGATTCAAAATCAATGTTCTAAAGCAGAGGTTCTTAGTACTGTTACTCGCGTCCCTGCTCTGCCTCTCTCTCTCTCTATCTCTCTCTATCTCTCTATCTCTCAGGTAAAACATTAAGTTATATTAAAAGCTAACAGAATCAGTGAGCATCAAAAAAAACAGCGGATCTAAAAGTATGAGACCAACACAAACAGACTTGCACAGGTTTGCAGATCTCTTCATAAATTCTCTGATCTAATGGGCTCAAATTGATAAGCAATATAGATAGGGTGACCATACGTGCCATTTTCCCAGGACGCGTCCTGGCCAGGATTTGTTTTGCCTTTGTTTTCCTGTTTTCATGCTTGCTGAAGGTAATGATCGAAAATTAGTTTGACCAATAACATGCACGCATTGTACATAATGGACCAATCATTGTGTGTGAGAAGGTGGGATCTACGGTCAAAGCAATGCAATTACACGTACATATTAGGTGTGTTCAACTTAAAAGCAGCGCGGCTCAGACCGATCAGTGTTTGAAATCAAAGTACCTCGAGAGCATTTTGAAAACACAAGGAACCATCTGTATGGTATTTTGATGTCATACACCGATCGGTCTGCACACGCAAACAAAGCCAAAACCTAGATATTTTAGGCAATATAGAAATCCTGGCCAGGATTTCTATATCTTGGGAAAATGGCACGTATAGTCACCCTAAATATAGATGACGCCATTGTTTACAATACAACCCATGCCGCTGAGCTGAGGGGCGTGATGTTTAGACGCGCACCAGAGGCGGTTTAGCCAATCACAAAACACTGAGCCAGCTGACCAATCTGAGCCCATCGCGTATTTCTGAGGGAGGGGCTTCATAAAAGCAGGAATTGATCAGTGCGTTTATCAAAGAAGGGACAGAGCGGTGAAAAATAAAGGTAAATTATGTGAAAAATAATGCGTTTTTAAAAAAAACGAAGCATGAACACATGTCAGACTGCAGCCCATAAACACAATCAAGCCTAGAACAAAACCAGTCAACCACCCCTTTAAAAGCAGCAGCTTATACACCAATTCACACACAATAATACTTTTTTTTGGCCAGGGATTTCCAAACTTTTTTGTCAGACCTAAAATATTTACTTACCTCCTGTGATTTTAAATGAATATTTAAATAATTTAACAACACATTTCCAAGTTCACGGTTCTCTGATGTCAGTTCATGGTCACATGACATGCAGGTAAACAAATAAAACATTTCATATTTTTAGTAAGTGTTTTGTTTTTCTTTTACATTTTTAATTCTACATATTATTTATTTCATTAATGATTAGCTTTGATGTCCTGCAGTTCCTTCAGGAACCCCCATAAGGGAAACCCTGATTTGGGGGATTCACTCCATCTTTTAACTGTGTTATATCTAAAACTTTGCAGTGTGTACATGTTCACTCTGACATTGATTTATATTCGGCGCACAGTTGAGGAGTTTGAAACAGGACCCATAGAAAGGTCGGCCCGAGCTTCCAGCATGTTCTGTCTGTAAACATCTCTCCAAGCAAACCAAACAGTGCAATCCTGAAACCCGCACAGCTCTTCGCTTTGAAGTCCCTGCATCCTGACAGCAGAGTGTCTGTACGGGGACCGGGACTAAAATGTGTTCATTTTTTTAGCAGATAGCCCAGCGACCTCCCTCCATGTTTCTAATTAAACTTACGGCTAGTCCCTCAGTACCTCCACGTGCATTGTCGAGTGTTCGACGCCACCATGGGTAATCCTTTGAAAAGGGGCTTAAAGATTTTCAAGGGAGTCTTCTTCAAACTAGCCACCATCACCTTATCCGCACTCACATGGTGATGGGGATAAATGAATTTCTGGAACAGTCCGGCTCAAGTGCGCACACATACACACGTACACATGCAGATGTGATTTTCAAATGGAGATTGTAGTGCATTTCACTGACTTTCTGCACAACGAATTTATTGAACTCAAAGAAAACAGCAGAGATGGTGAAAAACGAGAAAGAGAGTTCATTATGATCACAGAATATTCAGAGGAAACGAATAAAGACAACCTTTGAACCAAGAGGGAAATTACGAGATGTCCTTTACCCCCGGCTCAAACAGATGATGGTTGATGACACTTCAAATATTTTAATGTTGGGTTAAAAAAATACACTCATATTAAAGTCTACCAATACAGAGAAACACAAAGATTAAATATAATCCAAAACGGCTTTACATGTCAGTTTATGCACATGGCTGAGACCGAGGGATTTAGGGATTTAAGAGTTGTTAAAAGTCCATCAAATGCTGAAGGCCATTTTTGTCAAACTTAACACTTGTGTAATGTGATAAAGAATAGGATGGAGGATGGATGCATCTTGATAATGCACTATAAAATGAATTCATATGGACAATAAACAATAAATCAAACAATATACTGACTTCTGAAGTTATGTTTATTCAGTGCTTTGTCTGCCACAAAAATGTAAGGGTTCTTACTGTGGCCGAGAGAGCTCATCGTGCTGCAACTTCAGAAAACACATGCAAATAGAAAAAGCACAAGCAAATTAAGAAAACATCTTCATCAGTTTGACAGAACATGTGCTGCAAATATTCACAACACAAACAAATAAAGAAACGCGCTGCAAATACTCACAACACAACCAAATACAGAAATATGCAAGTAGCACAGACCACAACAAAATTACCCCAACAAAACGAAAATTAACCATGTTTTTTTTGGCGTATTGACGTTTACCATTTGTATAACCACAGTTGTACAAATACCATGGTTAAAGCTATGGTTAGTGTAGTAAATACATGGTTAATTTTTGCATGGTTACAGTAACCATTTTTTGTTTTAATTTTTCTTATATAATAAATGTGTTTATCAAATAATTATTTTTAATAGTAGGCTATGGTTAATTTTTGTAAGGTAAGTTACATAACCTTTCACAGTTACAGTAACTGTGTATTTCGTAAGCTTATAATATATCCACAAAAAAGATGAGTATAGAAATATGATCAGGATATGAAAATAAACAAAAATTTCACTTTCAGAGTAGACAGTGATAAGCAGTCCCAGCCATGTTGTCCTTTGCTGTTCCTTTACACATTTCCGAGGTGTTCTGCTGTCTATTTGCAGCTCGTGTCTTGTTTTTGCAGCGCATTCTTTATTTGTGTTGTTGTGAGCATTTGCAGTGTTGGTGTTTGTGAGTATTGCACGCGTTTCTGTTTTGCAGCAGCTTTCGTTATTTGTTTGTTGTTTGTGAGCATTTGCATGAGCACTCTGTTTGCAGAGCATTTCGTTTATTTGTTTGTGTTGTGGAGCGATTTGCAGTGTTTGTGTGTGGAGTATTGAGAGTCGCATTTCTGTTTTTTGCACCGCATTTCTGTATTTATTTGTTTGTTGTGAGTATTTGCAGCGCGTTTCTGTTTTTGCTGCTTGATTCTTTATTTGTTTGTGTTGTGAGTATATGCAGCGCGTTTCTGTTTTTGCAGCGCATTTCTTTATTTGTTTGTGTTGTGAGTATTTGCAGTGTTTGTGTTGTGAGTATTTGCAGCGCATGTGTCGTCTGTTTTGCAGGCATTTCTTTATTTGGTGTGTTGGAGTATTTGACAGTGTTGTGTGTGAGATTTGCAGGCATTTCGTTTTTGCAGGCATTTCTTTTATTTGTTTGTGTTGAGAGTATTTGACTTAGGCCAGTTCTGTTTTTGCAGCGCATTTCTTTTTGTTGTGTTGTGAGTATTTGAAGAGCATTGCTGTTTTTGCAGAGCATTGACTTGTTGTTTGTGCGTGTGAGCATTTTGCAGTGTGCGTGTTGTGCAGCATTGTGCAGCGCTTTCTTATATGTTGTGTTTGTGTAGAATTTGCAGCGCATTTCGGTTTTGCAGCGTGTTTCTGTATTTGTTTGTTTTTGAGTATTTGCAGTGCATTTCTGTTTTTGCAGAGCATTTCTTTATTTGTTTGTGTTGTGAGCATTTGCAGTGTTTGTGTTGTGAGTATTTGCAGCGCATTTCTGTTTTTGCAGAGCATTTCTTTATTTGTTTGTGTTGTGAGCATTTGCAGTGTTTGTGTTGTGAGTATTGCAGCGCTTTTCTGTTTTTGCAGCGCGTTTCTTTATATGTTTGTGTTGTGAGTATTTGCAGCGCATTTATTTATTTGCAGCGTGTTTTTGTATTTGGTTGTGTTGCGATTATTTGCAGCACGTTTCTGTATTTGTTTGTGTTGTGCGTATTTGCAGCGCGTTTATGTTTTTGCAGAGATTTCGGTTTATGGGCAGCTTGTTTTGTGAGTCATGTGCAGTGTTTGTGTTTTGAGTTTTTGCAGCGTGTTTCTGTTTTTGCAGCACATTTCTTTGTGTTGTGAGTATTTGCAGCGCATTTCTGTTTTTGCAGCGCATTTCTTTATTTGTTTGTGTTGTGAGCATTTGCAGTGTTTGTGTTGTGAGTATTTGCAGCGCGTTTCTTTATTTGAAGAGCATTTCTTTAATTTGTTTGTGTTAGCCGCTGTGAGGCATTGCCAGTGTTTGTGTTTGTGAGTATTTGCAGCGCGTTCTGTTTTGCAGCGATGTCTTTATTTGTTGTGTTGTGAGCATTTGCAGCACATTTCTTTGTGTTGTGAGTATTTGCAGCTCGTTTCTGTTTTTGCAGCGCATTTCTTTATTGTTTGTGTTGTGAGTATTTGCAGCACATTTCTGTTTTTGCAGCGCGTTTCTGTTTTTGCAGAGCATTTCTTTATTTGTTTGTGTTGTGAGCATTAGCAGCGCGTTTCTGTTTTTGCAGTGTGCTTAGTGTTTGGTGTTGGAAACATTGCAGGTGTTTGTTTTGTGAGTATTTGCAGTGCATTTCTGTTTTTGCAGAGCATTTCTTTATTTGTTTGTGTTGTGAACATTTGCAGTGTTTGTGTTGTGAGTATTTGCAGCGCATTTCTGTATTTGCAGCGCATTTCTTTATTTGTTTGTGCTGTGAGCATTTGCAGTGTGTGTGTTGGAGTATTGGCGCTCGTTTCTGTATTTGCAGCGCGTTTCTTTATTGGTTTGTGTTGTGAGTATTTGCAGTGTTTGTGTTGTGAGCATTTGCAGCGCATTTCTTTATTTGTTCGTGTTGTGAGTATTTGCGCGGCATTCTGTTTTTGCAGCGCATTTCTTGGTTGTGATGTTTTTGCGGGCATTTCTTTATTTGTTGTGTTTGTTTTTCTGTGAGCATGGTGCAGTGTTTTGTGTTGTGAGCATTTGCAGTGTTTGTGTTGTGAGTATTTGCAGCGTGTTTTTTTTTTTGCAGTGCATTTCTTTATTTGTTTGTTTTGTGAGTATTTGCAGCGCGTTTCTGTTTTTGCTGCTTGATTCTTTATTTGTTTGTGTTGTGAGCATTAGCAGCGCGTTTCTTTATTTGCAGCGCATTTCCTTTATTGGTATGGCACGACGCACGAAATGCAGTGTTTGAGAGTGTGAGGTATTGCAGCGCGTTTCTGTTTTGCAGCGTGTTTCTTCATTTGTTTGTGTTGAGTATTTGGTTGTGTTGTGAGCATTTGCGGCGCTTTTCTGTTTTTGCAGCGCGTTTCTTTTTTTGTTTGTGTTGTGAGCATTTGCAGTGTTTGTGTTGTGAGTTTGCAGGTCGTTTCGGTTTTTGCAGCGCATTTCTTTATTTGCTTGTGTTGTGAGCATTTGCAGTGTGTTTCTGACGTGAGGTATGATGCAGCGGGCATTCTGTTTTTGCAGCGCATGTTCAGTTTTATTGTTTGTGTCGTGAGTATTGCAGCGCATTTCTGTTGGCAGTGCATTTCTTTATTTGTTGTGTTGTGAAGTATTTGCAGCGCTTGTTTCTGTTTTGGCAGAGCATTTTTCGGTAGTTGTTTGTGTTGTGAGCATTGCAGTGTTGTGTTGTGAGTATTTGCAGCGGTTTTCCTTCTTTGCAGCCCATTTCTTTATTTGGTTGAGTTGTGAGTATTTGCAGTGTTTGTGTTGTGAGCATTTGCAGCGCATTTCTTTTGATCGGCCAGCGCAGTCTGTATTGGTTGTGTGTGAGATTGCAGCGCATTTCTGTTTTTGCAGTGCATTTCTTTATTTGTTTGTGTTGTGGGGGTATTTGCAGTGCATTTCTGTTTTTGCAGCGCATTTCTTTGTGTTGTGAATATTTGCAGCACGTTCTGTTTTTGCAGCGCATTTCTGATTGGTTGTGTTTGGTGAGTATTTGAGTAGCATTTCTGTTTTGCCAGGCATTATTATTGTTTTGTTGTGAGCATTTTGAAGCGCGTTTCTGTTTTTGAAGCGCATCTTGATTTGCTTGTGTTGTGAACCATTTGCAGTGTTTGTGTTGTGAGATGCACGCTGAAGACTCGTTCTGTTTTTGCAGCGCGTTTCTTTTTTTGTTTGTGTTGTGAGTATTTGCAGTGTTTGTGTTGTGAGTATTTGCCGCGCGTTTCTGTTTTTGCAGAGCATTTCTTTATTTGTTTGTGTTGTGAGCAATTGCAGCGGGTTTCTGTTTTTGCAGCGCGTTTCTTTATTTGTTTGTGTTGTGAGCATTTGCAGAGCGTTTGTGTTGTGCGTATGTGAAGCGCATTCTGGGTTTTTTTTGCAGCGCATTTCTTTATTTGTGTGTTGTGAAGATTTGCAGTGTTTGTGTTGTGAGTATTTGCAGCTCGTTTCTGTTTTTGCAGCGCATTTCTTTATTTGCTTGTGTTAGCGCTAGTTTGAGGCGTTCTGTTTTTGCAGAGCATTTCTTATTTGTTTGTGTTGTGCATTTGCAGTGTTTGTTTTGTGAGCAGTTGCAGAACGGTTTGTGTTGTGAGTATTGCAACCGCGTTTTGTTTTTGCAGCGCATTTCTGAATTGTTTGTGTGTGAGATTTGCACAGAGTTTCTGTTTTTGCAGAGCATTCTTTAGCTTGTGTGGTGAACATTGCGTGTTTGTGTTGTGAGTATGCAGCTCGGTTTCTGTTTGCAGAGCATGTCTTTATTTGTTTGTGTGTGGGTATTTTGCCAGTGTGTGTTGTGAGCATTTGCAGGGTTTGTGTGTGAGTATTTGCACCGCGTTTCTGGATTTACATGCAGCGTTTCTTTATTTGTGTGTGTTGTGAGGATTTGCAGCGCGTTTCTGTTTTTGCAGAGCATTTCTTTATTTGTTTGTGTTGTGAGTATTTGCAGCGCTTTTCTGTTTTTGCAGCGCGTTTCTGTTTTTGCAGCGCGTTTTTTTTTTTGGTTGTGTTGTGAGCATTTGCGGCGCTTTTCTGTTTTTGCAGCGCGTTTCTTTTTTTGTTTGTGTTGTGAGTATTTGCAGTGTTTGTGTTGTGAGTATTTGCCGCGCGTTTCTGTTTTTGCAGAGCATTTCTTTATTTGTTTGTGTTGTGAGCATTTGCAGCACGTTTCTGTATTTGCAGCGCATTTCTTTATTTGTTTGTCTTGTGAGCATTTGCAGCGCATTTCTGTATTTGGTTGTGAGTATGCAGCGGCATTTAGCTGTGTTTTGCAGCGCCAATGGCGTATTTGTTTGTGTTGTGAAGATTTGCAGTTGTGTTGTGTTGGATATTTGCAGCGCATTTCTGTTTTTGCAGCGCATTTATTTATTTGTGTTGTGAGCATTTGCAGCGCATTTCTTTTGCCAGAGCATTTCTTTAGTTGTTTGTGTGGTGGGAGCATTTGCAGTGTTTTGTGTTGTGACGCATTGCAAGGGTTGTGTTGTGGTATTGTGTCACCGCGTTCTGTTTTTTGCAGAGCATGTCTTTATTGTTTGTGTGTGAGTATTTTTTGCACGAGCGTTTCGTTTTTGCAGCGCATTTCTTGATTGTTTGTGTTGTGCGCTATTGCGCAGGTTTGTTGTGTGGGAGTTTGCAGCTCGTTTCGGTTTTGCCAGCGCATTTCTTTATTTGTTTTGGTGTGAGCAATTGGCAGGTTTTGTGTGTGAGTATTTGAAGAGCTATTTGTATGTTTTTGCAGCGCATTTCTTTATTGTTGTTGTGGGTGTTGTGAGCTTTGCAGTGTTGGTGTGTGAGTTATTTGCAGCTCGTTGGCTGTTTTTGCAGGCATTTCTTTTTTGTTTGTGTTGTGATATTGCAGCGCGTTCTGTTTTTGCAGACCATTTCTGATTGTTATGTTGTGAGCATTTGAGCGCAGTTCAGTTTTGCGGTGTGTTTCTCTATTTGGTTGTGTTGTGAGTATTTGCAGCGCATTTCTGTTTTTGCAATAAGTTTCTTTATTTGGTTGTGTTGTGAGAATTTGCATCACATTTCTGTATTTTTTTGGTATGCGCATTTCTTTTTATGGTTGTGTTGTGCGCATTTGCTAGTGTTTGTGTTTGTCTAGTATTTGCAGCGCGTTTCTGTTGCTAGCGCATTTCTTTATTGTTTGTGTTGTGAGCATTGCATAGTGTTTGTGTTGTGATGATTTGCAGCGCATTTTGTTTTGAAGGCGCAATTCTTTATTTGTGTGTGTTGTGAACTTGCAGTGTTTGTGGTGTGAGATTTGCAGCTGTTTCTGGTTTTGCAGCGATTCTTTATTTGTTTGTGTTATTGTGAGTATTTGAAGCGTGTTTCTGTTTTGAGAGCATTTCTGTATGGTTGTGTTGTGCGCATTGGCAGTGTTTGTGTGGAGTATTTGCAGCGAGTTTCTGTGTTTGCAGCGCATTTCGATTTATGTTTGGTGTGTGCGCAGTTTGCAGGTTTTGTGTTGTGATGTTTGCAGCTCGTTTCGGTTTTGCAGCGCATTCTTTATTTGTTGTGTTGGTGAGCATTTGAGGTTTGTGTTGTGAGTATTTGCAGTGTTTGTGTTGTGAGCATTTGCAGTGTTTGTGTTGTGAGTATTTGCAGCGCATTTCTGTTTTTGCAGCGCATTTCTTTATTTGGTTGTGTTGTGAGCATTTGCAGCGCGTTTCTGTTTTTGCTGCGATTTTTCTATTTTTCTGTGTGTTGTGAAGTTGGAACAGTTCTTTAGTGGTTGTGTTTGTGAATATTGCAGCGTGTTTCTTGTTTTGCGGGTTTCTTATTTGGTTGTGTTTGTGAGCATTTGTAGGTATGTGTGGGTTGTAAAGATGTGATGACGATGTTTTTTTTAATTTGCAGGTGTTTTTCTATTTGCATGTGTTTTTTCATTTGCAGTGCGTTGAGCTCTCTCGGCCACTGTAGGTTTCTCTCAGAAAATGCATACTGAGGGTACTGATTAATTACATTAAATTTTGGGATGCATTAGTGGTTCTTTGTTAGTTATTGGTTGATAATAGAGATCATTTAATTTATTGATATCAATCAGTATTGTATCTTTAATTGTGCATCCTCATTTAAACTATTTTTGCATTTTTTAAAAGTGAAGTGAAAAAAAGTGAAAGTCACTAAATATAACAGCTAAATGTAATTTTTCTAGCAAATCTCAAAATGAATATTTTTTTTCATATTGCACATAATTCTGTGACACCTATATTCACTTGTCGTATTGAAAAATAAAATCTTTCTTTTGATAATTTATTATAATTTTTAACAGTATTTCTTTTCTAATTTTAATTTTAGACACAACTGTAGAATTTTAATAATGAAGAATTATCAGTTTTCAGCCATCACATTAAAATAATTATTTGCTTATCAATATTGTCCATAATTTTGTTTTTAATATTGATGCATCTCTAACTGAATTTTTCATCAAGCATCAGCTGGCAGGCATATATGAAATATTTACAAACATTGTTCAAAATGCACAGGTGTTATTGTGAAGAAAGCTGAAACAGAAGGACCCAAAACCCCCATGTAAATAGCTGTTTGGGTAATCATGAGCACATCTAGAGAGGTTACCTGGAGACACGGCTCTTCAGCGAGATCTATTAATCGCATTCATGAGAATAAAATTCGGGAAGGAGAACCGAGTCCTAAACAGCCTGTTCTATTAGAGCACAACAAGACAGGAGCACAACTCCAGATGTCTTGTGCTCTCGAAGGGACAGAGATACGGACAGAGAAAATGAGAGGGAGAGAGGGAGGAGAAGAAAGAGGGAGAGGAAGAGATCACAGATGGTCGCGAGGCCCGCTGGGATGAGGAATTTAAAGGGGTCATATGATGCGATTTCAATTTTTCCTTTCTCTTTGGAGTGTTACAAGCTCTTGGTGCATAAAGAAGATCTGTAAAGTTGCAAAGACTACAGTCTCAAATCCAAAGAGATATTCTTTATAAAAGTTAAGAGTCAGCCACACCTACCTAAAACGCCTCGTTCTAACACGTCCCCACATATCTACCTCACTATGTGGGAAGATTTGCATAGCGCCGCCCAAATGTTCACGCAAAGAAAGAAGGCGTAGCTTTTACAATAATGTACAGTATGTGGAAAATAATGTGTTTTTTGAACCTTTTAAACACATTTCATTACACCAAATAAACAAAATAATGTTCTTTTTAGCAACATCATATGACCCCTTTAAAATTAGAAGTTTTCCAACACTTCAGAAAACACTATTCAGAAATAGAAGTGAGTCACACGCATGGCAGGCTTCGTGAATATCAACAAGGGCAACAGTGGCTTGTGCCGCTCTCGTGATTGTAGAGTCATTACAGCCACGAATCAGGTGTAGAAGCTTCTGTTTGACCAGATGATTTTTGCTGGCAGTCTGATATACAAGGCAGTTTAGAGATCTTAATTTAAAATATAAGCAGTTAACTTATCAGAAATACATAGAATAATCATAATTTCTGTAAATGTTCAGAGCCTCTTCGTACATTTTGTAATCATGTGCTCTACTCACACTCTTCTATATGAAACATAAACCATGTTTCTCCGACCTGACTGCATTATGTAATAGCTGTGGGAGTCAGCAAAACTGAGTATTGATTTCTGTGTATCTTATTTCAAATAGTCTCTTAAAATAGACTTTATAATACCGGCAAAGTAACACAATATAAATGCATTCTGAATCCCATGACATTTTGTCTTGCCATATTGTGTTTATGGGACATGAAATACTCTTGGGAAGTTGACATGTCCTACACTCCATGTAAAACTATTTTGGAGAGCATTTTCATAAAAATAATTAATTTTTTATGCATATGAATTGAAAGAATGCATGGAATATTTGTACTTTTATAAACTTGTGAATGTTAAAGAAGTTGTGACAAATCTTATACATACCATACTGATTTTTAGAATAATGAAGAAATACACATTCTGAATTTATTTAGTTGATGGTTTAGATGAGTCATATAGACCTATTAATATAAACAACCCCTTTAACTGTAATAAAAAAGCTTAACAAATAAAACGTGTGTGATTTCACTGTCACAATAGTGATCAGCCACTTACAAATAGTTTCATAGCTCTACAAAACATTGATTTTGACCTAGATCAAATTACAGGTAATATAAGATTATCTCTAACTGAAAATATCAATAGATAGTGGCTGTCTGCTAAGAAAAGTCAATGGATATAGTGCCATTGTGGCAATGAAACATGCCTTAATGGACACAGATGTGGGCATTAAACAAGTAGACTGAGGGCAACCTATAGCAGTCTGTGGCTGGGCAGGAAACAGGGAGAACAAATCTCCGGGGACCATCACCACACAAAAGCACTTAAGAAAAGATATGAACTAAATGCCCAAGAAAAGTGTGTCAGAGGCTGTCTGAGAACTGTAGAAACGCTCCTGACCTACTTACAGAGAAGGATGGAAGAGATGGGTGCACATACAGAGAGACTGCTCTTTCCCTTCTACTGTTACATGAGAATCTGTGGTCAACATCACTGATGTGGAAGATGATTATAAAGAAGAGCTAGGAAAATTCATTTGATCAAAAAAGATGTTCTTAATTAATTTGACATGAAATGCATGTATGACTTTGAATATAATACTGTATAATGTAATTAATTAAAAACAAGCATCTAAATATGTTTTATAACTTTTATATACTGCACACGCTAAAAAATGCTGGGTTGTTTCATCCCAACTTTGGGTCAAATATGGACTAACCCAACTGTTGGGTTAAATTTTGGTTACATTTTTAAATTAGCTTTTTAACCCAACAGCTGGGTTAGTCCATATTTGATCCAACATTAGATTGAAACAACCCAGCATTTTTTTTAGAGGGATTAAGCTTTTTAGAGTCCTGTAGTTTGCTTCTATGAAAAGTTCGCACTTCAAAGCGGAGATAATTATGGAAAGCTTATTTTGTACTATATAAAATGCATTTGAACATATTATATAATACAAGTTATATATATATAAAAAAAAATAGTATATAAAGAAAAAATTTAAAATAATTACGCAATAGACATATAAACAAGTAATCTCGATATTAAAAACCATTTTATCGGTTTTTGTGCCCATGTATCCCGTTTAAAAAGTGGAATTACAAAAACTGTTCCGGATAATAAATATACCTTCCAGAAAAAGCCTTGCATTGCACGACGCGTAGAGGCTCCTACATGTCCGCACGCAATGCCAAGAGAGCTGAATTAGCGAGACCACTGCAGATGATCATGTCCAGCTTTGATTCCCATCCTGCCTGAGTAAAAATCCACTACAGTGAAATGGATTAGAGCAGTAAAAGCACATATAATGCATGTTTGTGTATGTCCGGCCTCATGCTGAGCTCAGCTCCCCAGCTGAAAGTTTACCCCGTAGGGACTTCATGTTCAAGTAATAGCCTCCATGCCAGAAGGGGTCACTCTGACACTATCAATAACCTGTTCCAAGATGTCTTTACTAGCTGAATTGTTACTCCATCTCTCTCTCTCTTTACCCTGAATCTGCTGTTTAAGGCAACTAGTGCCTGGAGCCTGCTGGACAGCAATTTGCATTTTGAATACTTGATACTTCTCTTTGGGTAACCAAATGTTCGCCCGTATCTAAAAAAAAAAAGTCTGTTCCTCTTCTGTAATAAGACAGCATGCAGGCGATACCGCAGATGGAATTCTACGCTTGTATATTAAACTGGAACTGAATGAAACGTAAATGAAATTAACTGAATTTCAAAAGAGTTTGTCTCAGCAGATGAGTAACAGCAACTTCTAAAAAAAGAAAACAGTCTCAGAGGAACAACACGCTGAGATGATAGTTCTGGAAAGCTTATGGTAATATATCTTTGCCCTTTCCCCGGGCCTGTTCATGAAACATTAATGTCAGTATGTAGATTCACCACCTGCCTCTCCTGACTCACTTCATTAGGGGAGTGTTTCATTGCATCGAATTCAGCATGCCTATATATGCAAGTCCCTGCATTTAGGAGAGGAAACGCATTGTGGCATTTTGAGATGTACTTCATGACCTGATTTTTATGTGCTGGGACACTATGAACTGATGAGCAGTTCTGCACGAAATCAGAGCCCGCAGAAAGCTCAGCAGATTTCAAACAGAATGCAAAAGACTACAAAGTTCTACACAATACCTGTTTATTAAATATTTCCCTTCAAAATCAGAGTATGCAGTATGCATATTCTGTGTGAACCAACTGATGACCCAAGAAAATATATAAACTTTTGCATTATTTGCATTACATACAGATATTGAAAAATGGCTCATTCCTGTTCTGCATTAGTTGGGTTTTTATTTTTTAATTAATGTGCCTGTGTTGTGATTTCAGTATTTCCATAAAGGACTTTACCAGACTGTAAGAAAT
Organism: Sinocyclocheilus anophthalmus; assembly: GCA_018155175.1. Lineage (NCBI taxonomy): Eukaryota > Metazoa > Chordata > Actinopteri > Cypriniformes > Cyprinidae > Sinocyclocheilus > Sinocyclocheilus anophthalmus. Next base: position 42,145 of record JADLZN010003300.1, on the reverse strand, counting down.
ATAGTATGCTCTGTCCAATCGTTTATTTTCTTGTCATTTACCCAGTGACAAGAAAATGAACAAAAGTCATTCCTCAGTGAAGTATTGAGAGTTAGCTTGCATTAGAGTGACACTTGAAGGTTATTTTGGTATTTTTAACCACTTATTGAAATGTTCATTCTTAGTAAATGTATCAAATACGACAGAATGTGAGAGTGCAGGCAAACCAACTATAAACAACAACAAATCGCAGAATTCATTAAATCAGCTGCTTACACTTATTGGCATTTGTGCTGTTGTTTTCCTCACCAAATATAATGTCACTTCCTTAAGTATGGCGTCATTAAGGGACATTCTATCCACCTTATTTTTAACATAAGAGTGAGCACAAAAAAAAGTTGTCACGGCCATTTGTAACTTGCATATGCAAGACTTCCATTGCCATTTACCCAGTTATATTAGCTGTACAAAAACAGTCCGTTATGCTGTTTGATATCGCAAACTGGTATTTGTTATCAATGTGACCCTGGACCACAAAACCAGCCATAAGGGTAAATTTTCGGAAATTCAAGATAAGCTTTTCATTGATGAAGGTTGTTAAGATAGGACGATATTTGGCCGAGATACAACATTTGAAAATCTGGAATCTGAGGGTGCAAAAAAAAAAAAAAAAATATTGCGAAAATCGCATTTAAAGTTGTCCAAATTAAGTTCTTAGCAATGCATATTACTAATCAAAAATTAAGTTTTGATATATTTACAGTAGGAAATTTACAATATATCTTCACGGAACATGATCTTTACTTAATATCCTAATGATTTTTGGCATAAAAGAAAAATCGATAATTTTGACCCATACAATGTATTGTTGGCTATTGCTACAAATATACCCGTGCTACTTATGACTGGTTTTGTGGTCCAGGGTCACATATTATTTTAATTTATCATGATAATCATGAACACTTAGGTTTGTAGTGCAAATTGTTTTAACCAGAGTAGTCAAATCATTTAAAATTGTTCACTAATTGTAATATTGCTATAAAGAAGAATATTTTTTTCTACTAACTTCTTATTTATTTATTTTAATAATCTTAGAATTTCCATCTTTAAATGCTGTGATTCTACTATTTTATCCACCATATTGATATTCTGCATAGTGGAAAGCGATGCTGAATGAACGCTATATGGGATATAGATATATGGTTCCTCACAGGCCAGTTTTGATAAGACGTGTCTTCGAGCCTGTCAACATCTCTATCTGTGATGCTCCTCTGCTGCATTTTGTTCCCATATTGAGACCCAATAAGGGACTCTTATTTCACCCTCAGGCAACACCACGCTGTGTCTGTGTTAGTGCCTGTCAGTCCCATCGCTCTCATGTAAAGCTGTGGCTTCTGTTTGTGCCTGAACCTGTAAATCAGTGGGAAGCCAGTCACTGCTGCTGTGCGCCGACATGACATCAGAAACGGGAACGTCTGCAGGCCGGCTCCATATGTCTCTGTCCACCTTAACGCCGTTGTATTTGCCTCTTATCTGAGATATTCATGCTCGGATACCCCATAGCTACAGTGGCTCCCCTCGTGTTGCTAACGGCTTTCCTTTTGTGGCGTGTCCCTTTTGTTTTTCCTGCTGTTGTGAGACGAGAACAGACTACAGTGCGCTTGTCTATTCACATGAAGAAGAGTAATATTGTGCCACCATTGGTTAAGGTTCTCAGAGTCAGATAGTACAGTGAGTTTGCCTATGTAAATTCCCCTTTATGCAAATTCTGCCGTTTGCCTTATCACAAAGCTGGCCAAGGGAGAGCCCCCTATTGAAGGGGGAGGAACTGCCTGAAGCTTTTCACAAAACTCTCTGCAAGGCATTAACAAAACACGAATGCAAATTTTTCATGGGTCTCAGCTGGAGAGTCCAAATGTGCCTCAGAATGTGCACAGTGGGCTGCCTTGTGTAAACAATATAAATAAATGCTCTTGATAAATGTTCTCACCACTGGTGAAACCGGCCTGTGACAACCACACAAAACTCAATACAGGACTGGAGCATCCAAGAAGGAAGCAATTAAATCCTGTGTCCCACTGGGCGGATGGAAAGTCGCCCTTTACAATAAAAAGACAGGGAATGAAGAGGGAAGATACCACTAAATATAAATGCCATGGCAACCTCAAGCAGCCTCAACACAATGTTTTCCCAACTGGATGGATGGCATTCCGAGACAGGCAGTATGAGATCTCTAAATATTCAATTTGAATGAATGTTCTACTCTAGCCTTATAGTTTATTTACTCCATTATTGTACTTGCGTGCATTGTACTTTACCAAAGTATTTATATTTGAGAAAACATGTACTTTCTAAATTATAATGTTAGAATTTTTGCTCCACTGTATTTGCCATAATTATACTGAAGGGAAGAGGAACAAGAAATAGCAGTCTGATTTGAATGAGCCATTCTATCCCATTAAACATGTTTGCAATTCGCGAATTTGTTTACTTTGTCCACCACTGCTCTTTCCCAATATGGAGATATTGAAATGCCTAAAATGACTTAATATAATAAAATGTTATCCAAAATCAAATAATAACTGCAGTTATAGTCCCTAAAGCACTCTCTCTCTCTCTCTCGCTCTCTCTCTCTCTCTCTCTCTCTCTCTCTCTCTCTCTCTCTCTCTCTCTCTCTCGCTCTCCCTCTCACACACACACACACACACACACACACACACACACCACACACAGAGAGAACATCCAATATCCCCAGGTAGGACATGCTGTTTTCCTTGAGCAACCTTGGTTAAAATAGTGCTCATGTCTCTTTCATTCAAATCTTTTCCACTATACTGAAGATCACCTTGCTTCAAATAAAGACTCACTCATTCAGAACCTTAGGGGCAAAAAAGAAAGCAACGCTTTAGATGAAAAAACCCTCTTTACTCCTTCTATTCCTTCATTCTTTTTGGGCCTTTTGGCATGCGTAGAAGACAGGGATATGCGATTGAGGACTTTTACTTCAATAGGACTAAAGTCTGTTTTAAAAAGAATTTTCAGCATGCATTTTTCAGCAGGGGAGGCATGCCATAGACTGATGCCGTAAGGCAAGACAGCTTAGAGTAAGATTCATCTTGTTCATCCATGACCTTTGCTGCTGTGTGCTCTGATTTGCAGATATATTCGAACTGACATATAAAGTTCAGAGTCAACAATGCTGCAGAAGGATGCTCTTGAAGGATGAGGCAGGTATCATGATGCTGCATTAAACCAAAGTATATTATTCAGACTTTTGAGTTTGAGAAGCATTGACCAAGCAGAACGAATAGAAGGAAGTATAAAAAGGATTTTCTTGTAGCGAATGGATTTTCATGATTTATAACTTGAGCTATGAAGGAGTAAAAAAGTTCTTGGAACTGATGGGTCTGGTTTTTTAGTGCCATTTCCGAGTTCTAGAAGTACCATGTTTGTGAGCATCAGTGCTTCTCATGCACTGCCTCATGGGAAAAAGTGACCGAATCAGCTTCTTTCACAGAGTAACCCTTAACACACTTTTGTACTCTGAAAACTGAAATCAGTGTTGTACTTCCTGTCGGACATGTTTTATCCTCCACTCAACAGATAGGTCTGCACTTAAGCCACATGCAAAATAAAGTGCTTTTGGGAAGAGTTTAAACATTCATGATGTTAAGATGAAGGAAGCAAGAGGCGCTTTGAAAGAAGTGTGTGCGCGTGTGAGGCATCACACAATGGTTGATCAGCAAAGACGGCTTGGCAGTGCGGCCGCTTCATTTCCAATTACATGCTTTGTTGGCAAGGCAACCAGGTCACCCTCGGGAGACGACAAACAAAGTTACCTTCAGCTGCCTTGGGCAAGATTTGAATTCTCCCTACGTGCTCCTGTGCCCCTTCAGGCGACAATTCACAAAGTGATTTGCTATTAGAGTGAGAGCCAGATGTCTAAAGTTTAAGTTCTGATTTAGTATGATTTACTATAACAGATCCACTCCGAAGATAAATAATCCTAACCCTTTTATACTTAGACTGTATCTATATGTTTATATGTTTATTTTAGAAATACTCTTATTACCAATTGGGGTCAAATTTCAGGTTTTATATCATCGTTCGTGTACAACGATGTAAAAAACAACTACTTTGCAGGGAATTGCCAAAAAACAAAAAAAATTTAATTTTCAACCCCAGAGGAAGCTTTTTTTCGTAGACATGAAAGCGGTATTGAGAATGTATGTAGTATATTTTTGTCCATAAAAAAGGAAGGTCAACAAAACTTTTTAGTTACAACCATTCTTAAAAATACTTTATTAAGTTCCACAAACTCTTAAAAATAAAGGTCCAAAAGGGTTTTCGTAGTGATGGAATGGGACAGTGTTTCTCAACCCTGGTCCTGGGCGCCCCCCAGCACTGCACATTTTGTGTGTCTCCCTAATCAAACACACCTGATTCAACTCATTAACTCATTAAAAGAAACTCCAGGACCTGAAATAGGTGTCAGATAAAGGAGACATACAAAATGTGCAGTGTTGGGTGGCGCTCAGGACCAGGGTTGAGAAACACTGGAATAGGAGAACCATTTTGGGTTCTAAAGAACCTTTTTTTCTCAATTAAAGAGTGTTGTGCAATGGAAAGTTCAACGGATGTTAAAGTTGCTTCATGGAACCATCAATGCCAATAAAGAGCCTTTATTTATAAGAGCATAGAAGAAAGTCATTCATGTTTGGAATGAAGTGAGGGTGAGTAAATTGTCAACCGAAATGTTCATTTTCAGTTGAATGATCCCTTTAACATAAATGTAGCCATTTAGACACAAGGGCATCAGTGAGGTCAGGTTCTGACACTAGGCTGGCGTTTACTAAAAATTTTGTCTGAGAAGATTTTATGCACCTGTTAGCAGTGTGAGTGGTAGCAATAGCCAAACCTGTTAAGTAGGAGAGGGTGTTCACACTTTTGGACATGTAGCGTATGTCAAGTTATTTGGCTCACCCTAAAACCATCTATGAAGACCTTAAAAAGCATATATTCATTAATGAACAGCAAATAGAGAAAGACCAAAAGTATGCATTAGGCTTACAAGTATCTTTTGATGCCCTAGAGTTCATTATTGTTACTTGTTAGCAACAAATGCAGGGCGGACCTAAAACAGAGCCCAGAGGCACTCCAGATTCAGGTAAAGTGTGGCTGTGTTGCTATACTTGTTACATTTGACAGTCTATGTACATCATGCTGGATCTAAAGGAGAAATAACAAGCATCAAGAGGGCTGACGAAGCACATCCACCCATTTATGGCACTTTAGCTATGGTTACAGAACCAAACATACAAAGGATTTAATCCAGTATATGATTAGGCTTGTCACTGATTCTGCAGCTTGATGTGGTTTTTCAGTCTCTAATCAGTGTTGTGGTCGTTCTATGACATGTAATACTAGGTATGACTTTGCTATTTGCACAGATTTATAGCAAAGAAAGCATAGATTTCTTATGGAACGTGTGGATAACTGCAATCTGTGAATTCGTATCCATCATTTATCTTGATGCCAAGCAGTGAAGCTTTCTAATCACAGGAGCGTTTGATTTCTTTCCCAGAGGCGGTGAGATTGCCTCACTCAGCAGTTTTTCCTCAAAGTTGTGGTTGGACCTGAACATTTTTGCTTAGCCTTCTTGGTGGAATACCACAGAAGTACTGGACTATAAAGCTCCACAGTACAAAACAGTCAGTGTAAAACAAACTGATTATGAGTCAAACCACATTTGTGGTCTGCGAATAATTTGTGATTATTGTGCTTTTATCTTTTCTTGCTTAAAAATTGCAACCCAAACGTTTCCCAGATCTTCACAACAGGAACATCATGGCTTGCCTGCAATCGCTAATAAATACAAAAGATTACACATGAGTTGAGTGCATCGGCTGACATTCACTGACCTCCGCTTGAACTCTGTGGCACGACATGAACCGTTGCTATTTAATGATGTTAATAATGTAACATGCATGCATGTATGCGTACACAACCGCATATGGTTAAAATAGGACTTCAGATGCATAAGGAAAGAGTACAGATGCATGCCAGGCAAAAGCAATAAAACCTCCAATCAAACTCCAATAAAAACTACTACATCTTTTGGGAGCTGCAATGATTCAGAGAGAAAAATATAAAAAAAGAAAATATAATTTTCTTGATCTCTTGATGGCTCCTTAATATGGAAGCACATTTCTGGCACACAAAAAAAGATCATGCTTTGGAAAATCGTAATTATGACATAAAAGGCAAAATTATGGCGTGCTAAGTCATATTTACGAGAAGAGAAGTCAAAAGTGTAAAACATCTTAATTATGATAGAAAGTTATTACATAAAAATATAGAAACTACACAAAAAGTCAGGTAATAAAAAGTAAACAATATTAGTCAAAATTAACATAAATGCCATAAGTCAATTATGACGACATAAGTCAATTATGAGCAAAATTATGATAGAAAGTTTTTTTTTTGTCATGCTTTGTTTCTTTTTGTAATAACTTGACTTTTTATTACATAATTTAAATTGGTCATAACTTTTTTGTCATAATTTCGACATTTTATCTCATAATTATGACTTAGCATCTTAATAATGACAGTTTAGGTTCATAGAAGCCTTCCTGATTTACGAATGAGTTTTTTTTGTCTTATGTGGCAGAAATGGGCTTTCATTCTTTTACCATTATTTTTATAATTAAAAAAAAACTGGCTAAATAAATAAAAAATACTCTTAAATAAATGCATCTATGTTAATTTTCCAGATTTTCCTCGGGCATTTCAGCAGGGTTAAATTGGCCTGCGTAATTGGATATAATAGTAGGGTTTATAATAATAATAATAATAATAATAATAATAGTTTCTTTGTCAAACCTTGGCGAAGGTCATATCTTGTCTAGGGCATCAGAATCACATTCAGATTTCATGGTTCATCCACGTCTGAAATCCCAATTTAACCCTTTATTAGCCGGTGCTCACGCAAAGATACAGTGACCAATCTTGGTCTGAGGATCTTGGAATGACCCTCAAACATACACCACTGTTTCACCTTGTCAGTTCCCACAGGAGCAGAGGCACCTTGGTCCATGTCATCCATCACAGGTCACCTAAGAAGGTTGACATTTTTCCACTGGTTCCTCACAGATGTAGGGCAGTGCTGCCATTTCTGTTCTCAATCACAACCGGTGAAAGGAGAAATGTATTGATTTTTCTCTGCGTTTTCACAAATAACACACTCCTAAAATGGGTCATTGAAGTTTGCACATTTCAGCTCCCTGTGTGTATGTTCCTCCATCTCAACTTTTAATCTAGCCATCAAAAACAACACCACAGCCATAGATTTAAAACATGTCACAAACATCTCTGAAGTGGGTTGAATAGGTTGGTTCTTAGTCATATTTTTTATTAGTAACATTGTGGAGAAGTTCATGGATGGTCTCACTTTGTCATGCAGAGGTGCACCTCATGCACCCAGCTTCCAAAGTGTCTGATCAATAATACAAGCCAGTATCGATCAATCACTGGCTTTTAAAAACAGCTGAGATGCATACAGAGTTCACAAGTTTAAAATCCATTCCTTTAGATCAATGGATTCTCAACTGGTTCATGATGACCCAGATTTTACATTGGACATTGACCTAACGCTTCGACAAGTGTTTCTCAAATTAAACATCAAAATATATCAATTTTAACAAATTAATAATCTTAATATTTTAAACAATTAACATTACCATGAACTAAAAAATAAATAAATGACTAGCAGATTTTGCACTGGATATTAACCCAGCACAGTACTAAAATGAATAAAAGTTCCTAATTAAACATCGAAATGTGCTTATTTTAATTAATATTCATATAATATTTAAATAATTAGTTGCTGCCCTACATGCCAAGGGCATAATAGGTAGTAAGTATTTAAATAATTAACATTATCATGAACTGCACTTTGACTGGCAGATGTTACACTGGACAAACACTACCAAAATTGGCAATGTTCCCAAAATTTAATTAAACATCGAAATTTATTAATTTGAATGAATTACACTAATAATGGATTAAAAAAACCTATGCAAAATATGATCCAAATTAATAATGCCATCTTAACTATGCATACGTAATTAATTGTTTTCCTACTGTTAAAGAAATCCAACACAAACTCCATATTAAAAGGACACAAGTCTTACTTTATTGACATCCTAAACTTTATTTTACAAAGGTAAGCTTTTCATCCCAACCTCAACGAAACAGATTTACAAAGAAATAAAAACATCTTTAAAAGGCCATAAAAACAACATCCTGTCCTCTAGCAGCATCCGAACATCTGAACTTCCCAGAAATAAACCATTTTATGTTTACAGTAATCTCTCAGCCAAGCTATACACAGTACTGCTGACATGGTACACAAGTATACAAAGTACTGCCACATGGAGCCATTACTCGTTTTCTTTTTTTTTTTAGTGCAGAAAAGGAAAATACTCTCATTAAAATAACAATCTTAGGTTAAATAAGCTTAAATAAGAGGGCGAAGGTACAAGACACTTTTCTGAGGTACTTTACACCAACAAGCAGAATTTGGCTTTTATATTAAGTGGTTTACAGGTGCTAGTCTGCATGTACTGGCCCACCCACACAAGTTCAACTGTTTAATGTCTGTTTTGGTAAAACAAAGCCAGTCAGTCGCCTAACGGATAAGAGCAGTGGGCATGGATTTTGTAAGCACTCAGACAGTCATATGATTTAACGAAAACAACTGAGGGAAGATCCTTTTTACCACCAATAACATCAGGCACACAAAAAAACTTTTTTTTTTTTTTTTTTAATACAACCAAATCACACTCAGTGCTAATCTTATTGAACAACTCTGTGATTACAGCATCAGCAAAATTATTGCTACAACATTTGTTTCAATGTGTTACTTACAAAAACAAGTATACAGTACACCTAGTCTTGGGGAGCTTCGGATACTAAGGAACGTTGCACCTGGCTGGTCTACATTTTGACAAATGATGGGGGTGGACAGCCACAAAGCCAGGAGTGAACTTGAGTTATGTCGGTAGCTTGAAGATGTTAAGCCCAAGGAACCAAATATTTTTGAAAGAAATCACAGCTTATTGCATTACATTCACTTTCACGATCACCACGTGTTCGTACCCTTCAAATAGTCATAAACGATTAAATTTTTCCCTTCCAGCCCTTATCACATACCTTATTTAATTTCTTACTCTCCTTTTTCTCATTCACATTCTCATGTCCTGCCAACTATGACTTAGTTTTTTTTAGTGTGTTAGCATATTAGCTCTGCACACGTTCACATTCAAATGCTGAAATTTCTCCCCTAACATCTTTTTTACAGTATGCTGGACTACTTATCCTTGGGTTATGTCATTTGCGAAGCACAACACGGGGAAGTCATGGACTACTTCAGCTCAAGGTTTCTTGTCCATTGTGTTCAGAAACAATTCAGTAAATCTCCTCAGCTGCGCGGCTGCTGTCTGGCTCTCTTCATGCAGTCGAAGGTTGTCTTGTCGAAGGTGTTGAACTTGTTCTTGGAGCATAGCCTTGTCTTCTTGCTCCTTTGGCGGATAATAACAAAGCATGTGGTTACAAATAACTACCTTGAGGTGAATGCTGCTAACAGTGTGTGTTCAGCTATGTTAAGGATTGTTGAAGCATTATGTTTGCCTATTAAAGGCCTGTTATTATGTTTGGGATTCTTACCTTCCTTAGGTCATACTGCAGCTGTCGAAGAATGAGCTCCAGCTGGTTAACCTTCCCAGTGAGCAAAGCAGGAGAACCTTCCCTGTGTAGATAATAGACAGACAGGAACACACATTAACAAATAGATGTGCATACAGACATAGACAAATACATAGACGGATAGACAGGTAGACTGATAGATAGATAGATAGATAGATAGATAGATGGATGGGTGTATGGATGAATGAATGGCCAATGTATGAATGGACGGCCAGATAGAACAGAATGATATATAGAATGATAGAACGACAGACAGACAAATATTAGATGTATAAAATGATAGAATGACAGATATATAAATGACACTTTGAATGATACACAGACGAAGATAGATAGATAGAATATTCACATATCAAGATAGAATGACAGGTAGATAAAATGAACGCTTAATGATCGCAGACAGAAAACAGACAGATAGACAGACAGATATTAGACATAAAATGATAGATTGACAGATAGATAAAATTAACACTTGAATGATCACAGACAGACTGATAGATGGATAGATATTAGACATAAAATGCACTTGAATGATCACAGATAGATAAACAGACAGATAGACAGACAGATATTAGACATTAAATGATAGAATGACCACTTGTCAATCTATATTCATGTTGATAAAATGAACACTTGAATTGACAGACAGACAGACAGATAGATAGAAGACATAAAATGATAGAATGACAGATAAAATGAATGCTTGATTGATCACAGACAGATAAACAGACATCATACCCAGATAGGATATACCCATTTAGACGGATGTATATACGGATGAATGGAAGGACATACGGATGGATGGATGGATGGAATTCTACATCAGCACTTACCCTGCTAGTAGGGTTGAGGCATCCATACATGCCACTCTTCTGTTCAGCTCCTCAGAGAGCTCCAGAACCTGCTTGGTCTGCTCTTCTTCAGTCAGAGAGCTCAGAGAGGTCACAGTCTGATCTATAAGTGAGCAAACAATTATTGCATTAGAAATTCAAGTCGAAACATCCATTATCAGATATACACAGGCAGTAACAGCATAAGACTCTGCAGTGTTTTGTGTTTACAATGTTTATCATTTAATACAAGCAGATGCGTATTGTAAATCTACAACTAAACAATTGTTTATCACTCATCAGTATTGCACAGAACAAAAAACAAGACAAGCAGGAAATCCCCAAAGCACACAGGAAACATGGTAAATCATACTGCTTCAGCTGAGGTGATACAGGTTGATGTTCCAGGTAGGAGCTTTGAGCAACACCCAGAGAAAAGCTTATTAAATGTGATCGTTCTTTTCAGCTCTTTCCGAGGTGTTAGAGCTAACTGTTAAGCAGCTTCAGCAGAGCAAGGTGTTAATTAAGTGGGGAACAGAGCTCACGCGGCAGAAGGGTTAATGGCGAGACGGGAGGGGGGTTCACATGCTTTCAGGTGAGTTTAGCATTACACTGTCAGTCGGGCATATCATTAAGCATTCAAGACCAAGAACACACCGATATAATGCCTTTACCTCCACTGAGAGGGCATAACGGGGGTGCAACTGTCAAATGTGCTGCTTTTTCTATTGTACATATAGTGAAACTATTTAGATGCCAATGTCTGCTCACAGACAGAAAAAGACGGAGCAAAAGCCAATAAATGTTTTTTTTTTTTTTATTGAGTTTTAATTAGAATTTACCTTGCATCACTGACATAAGTAGGTGTTTTGCACTGGCATGTAACTGTCCAGATATGTTTTTAAATACCAATTTCTATTCACTGATAGCAAAAGATTGACTAATTTTTATTTATTAATGGAGTTACAATTTGAATTGATCCTATATCACTGGCATACATGTTTTACATTTGTATCAAACTATCTGAGTTTTAGATACCATTATTATTCATTGACCGCAAAAGTTTTTTTTATTTTTCACTTATTGACTTATTTTAATTTACCCCATATCACATATAAATGTTTTGCACTTGTATAAAACAAAACTACAGTATCTACATCCATTTTAAATACTGGTTTCTACAGACTGATAGCAAAATATAGACCAAAAGTTAATAAATATATGCTTTATCATTTTCACTGAGCTTTAATTTGAACGTATCAGTTTTGCATTAGCATAAAACTATCTAGATCAGTTTTAAAAACATTCGGGAAAGCGGGGGCCCGAGTAAATATGCTGTCTAGGGGGGACCAGAAACTGTAGCGGCGCCCCTGTATCTAGAATCAGGTTTTAAATATAAATTTTTACCTATTTATTGCAAAATATAGACCAAAAGTTAATATGTTTTTAATAGAGCTTTCATTTGGATTCACACCACATATGTTTTGCACTTGGGAAAGCTGTAGAAACATGTAGGTGTGGCCTCAGAAGAGGAGAATTTCTTTTGTTTCTTTATAAAGACCTACAAGCTCTTTGTTAACAAGAATGCACCTCACGACCCTTTATATATATTCCACATATCACATACCATACCATGATCTCACAAGATGTTGACCTGCCATTATTTCGTCAAACTCCGAGCTAAAAGTGTTCATGAGGTTTCTTTAAGAGCTCTCACCTCTTCTAACACCTTTCAGCGCTTCCTCCACCCCCCTCTCTCATTTCATTTCATTAACAGTCTCACAGTAAGGGGTGTCGTCGGAGCTGGAGTTGAATGGCTGAATAATTATTAGCGCTCCGAACAAAAACACGCACAAAGCAGCACATGGAAATCAACAATGTAAGCTCACCTCCTCCCCACCCACTTCTAGTTAGCACCCAAACCCTGAGGCAAAAGCTAACTTAATCATTTCTCCCACCATGAAACGATGGTCTCATATTTGTCACTATTTCAGGACGGAGCTGCACACTCATTCCATTTTTCATATCCGTCAGGTCTCAAGAGCACATCTCTAAGGACTTGCGAGAAAAATCAACGCTAGCAGGGGGAAGCCGCACATCGACTGCCTCACCGACGCCCCCAACCAATTAAAGTCATCTACCATGTATTTTTCCCCATTCCACATGTAGATCAAAAGGAAATTCTCAGTTCAAGAAGAGCCGTGCCATGCACTCGCCAACATTCACCATGGTCTTCACAACGATGGTTGAAGGTGAGGGAGCAGTTGTAATTGCGCATGAGTAAAAGCGTCCAAAACCCAAAATGTGTAATTACAGCGAGCTATGGCTTGAGTCATTTCCCTAAGTGGTGTCTTGCTGGGCTCACACTGTGATAATGGCTTAATTTCTCCATGCTCAAAATACGTTCTCCGCTCCTAATTAGCACCTTGCAGAACAATGCGCCTTTAGGCAGTCACAGGAAATGAATGGGAGAAAAATAGAGACGTGGTGATTTCGATATGGTCAAGAGCAGTGTTAGAGATGGATGCTGTTTTGTGCAACCTTCAGTTAACTTTGTTAATGGCGTGTGAGAGCGGCTCAAGCTTTGTGGTAAGGGAAAACCTAGGTCAAAACACACTTCAAATAATAGGACAAAAAGGCATTTGAAGGTTTTTGTTACATTCAATGCTTCTCTAGCCTATAGTGAATACAGTGAGTAGGAAAAATTTAAAAGGATGAATAAAAAAAATTGCTGTCTGCATTGTCTTCGCTCCCAATTCACTAAAGGAAATCAGGTAAATGCACACACACCCAAAAAATTTTACTTTTACTTTACTGGGACAGAAAATGTGTAAATACACTACCATTCATAAGTTTGGGGTTAGTAAGGTATATTTTTTAATTAACACTTGTATTTAGCAAAGATGCACCAAAAGTGAAAGTAAAGACTTTTATAACGTTACAATTTCTATTTCAAATAAATGACTTTCTTTTGAAATTTCTATTTATCATATCAGAATGATTTCTGAAGATCATGTGAATCTGAAGAGTGGAGTAATGATGCTGAAAATTCAGCTTTGCCATCACAGGAATACATTACATTTTAAAATATATTACAATAGAAACAGTTATAATATTTTTTACAATATTACTGTTTTTACTGTATTTTTGAACAAATAAATGTAGCCTTATTGAGCATAAGAGACTTTTCAAAAAAATATTTTTTTAATAAAATTATATATACTGCAACATTCATTGTGCTGAGCTAACAATGCTGACCTTTGTGAATAAGGCGAATTTTATTATGAGCCTCATTTGCATTAAAAAGGCATGTTTGAGCTCAAAAGAATGCCAGTGAGCAAATTTAAATATTTACTGCACAGCGTTATTTAAGATAGTGCCTGGTAATGCTGAACTAGTTGGTAAGAAAGATTTGTGTGCTGAAATACCACATGCTGTTGAATGCTGTTTGACAGACATGAAGGCATTTGACTACATTTGTCTGGTACAAAAATATCCATAGAGTCAAAGTGTCATTGCTGTCCTTGTGGAAAAAATACCCAGTAGTTGTTCCTTCCATAACAGTGAGCAGCGAGTTTATGATCACAAAGCATGCTAAATTGGTCAAGACCATACTTATTTAGTGTACACAATGGAATGCTTGTACCTTCAAAAGCCCGCGCCACATCCAAAAGATGTGACCAGTCGAGACCAGAAGAGGGGTCCGGCAAGGGCATCATACCAGTGTCTGCCAGCTTGGCCTTGTCTGCCAGTGAGCCATCAGAGAACCAGAGCTCATCTGCAGAGACAGCACACATAGTTCATTAGAGGACAGTAGAGTGCATGTTTAGATGGGACCCATCTGACATTTTCACCAGTCTGTATAGAAACAAACTTTACCAGAGACTTTTTCATTTATTTTGTCTCTATATTTCTTCATGATTCAGTTATTTTCTCTTGCGAACAGTCGTCCAGCTGGAAGTCCTATTAGCAAACCATATAACTTCTGAAATATTATGCATTTCCAAGGGAAACAGGATATTCAGTGTGAAAAAAAAATCACTTCATCCATCAATTGATTGGTTTATGAAAAGCTATACTAGAAAGGAGCAAAATTTGAATGCTGGTTTGCTAAAATAATGCTTAAAGAGTCATATAATTACTGGTTTACATCCAACAACCCACATTAATGTTCATTATTATTTAAATTGTTAAAAAAAAACAATAATTTGTGTATTGATTAACATGTGATAGACCACAAGGCCTACGTGGCATCCATGGAAAAGTCATTTTTGAGAAAGAGAACGTCATTTTATTTTGATTAAAGATTATAAAGACATTTTCATTTGGAATAATGTTCAGCACTGAATCATTCACAATTAGAGCAGGAACATGCATTAGAAAAGTTAAAAAAAGGGTTCAATCTGATTCCATGTTGACTTTAAAGCGCTATCTGAACAGAACATTCTCTGACCTAAATGGGCCTTTACTAAATAATTTAACTCATGAGAGACTACAATTACACTTGAACCATTCATCATGGATATAAAGATCAGTTCGATTAAGAGGAAACTGAGACAGTCACTGAGGACACAACTGAAGGGCCCTGACCGCTGCATAAACTACATTAAACATTAATCCAGTGGCAGAGATTTCAACTTGACAGAAAAGCAGTTGCCGCTGCTCAACAGCCAAGGGCCAAAGGGCAACTTCACCCACAATTGGGTGTACTTATGGCGAAAGAATCAAATGCGGCAAGTCACAGAAGCAGAGGAAAATGAGCTCTAGGTGACCTAGAGAGCACACGCTTGCTAATTCACTCAAAGTCTGCTCATGCAGGCAGACAGACAGGCCTCGCCTGAGAGCAGAGAGGTGAGGGGATTTGAATAATGAATGAAGTTGGCTGGCTTAGAGTTCTGCTATAATGAGAGAGGAACTGCACGTTTCAGACAGCTGGAGAACAGCTCAAGTGTCTGTATGCGAAACATGCCAAGAGGCATTAGGGCCGTTCACACAGGACGTGTTCTTGTGTTCCATATGTGCTATTTATTGCTACAAGTTTGCTTGTAGTTCTACATAAACATGCATTATATGGGTGTTGTTGTCTGTTTTTGCAGCATCCTTTCCCACAAGTGCAATGTTTATAAAACTAGTGAAGAAAATAGTTCCACTATTACATCCGCTAATATTACATAAATATTTTTACAAAAAATAGAATTTTCAAAATGTGCATAAAACTTATTTTTTTTTCCCAATTTAATTAAATTAACAGAAAACAGTTCCCTATTTTGTTTAAAATAATATGTAAAAATACAAAAAATATTTTCATTACATTCTTAATACATTAAACAAACTTTGTATTTTTTGTAAATATACTGTATTTTTGTAAATATATTTAAAGCTTTTAATGCTTGGAAATTGTAAAAAAAAAATTAAATTTCCAAAATATACAAAACAGGTCGGCGCCGATAGCCTCGTGGGCAGCGTGTCGACATGTATCTGTCGTCCTGTGTTCAAGTCTCGGCTCGCGGACCTTTGCCGATCCCATCCCCCCTCTCTCTCCCACTTTGCTTCCTGACTCACTACTATCCTATCAATAAAAAAGGCAAAAACGCCAAAAAGAAATCTTTAAGACATACAAAACAGAATTCAATTAACTTAACAGAAAATAGTCCCCCTAAATATATATATAATTTTGTAATAAGATCAATGGAAACATTTTCCAAATATATTTCTAGAAAAAAGTCATTAAAAAAATTGAGAGACATTGTCTCAACAAACACTGACATAAAGTATCTTTTGCCGCTAGAAATTATTTATCTTAAACACATGGGAAACATTGCTTTATTCACAATCGTCTTTGTAATATTTCATTTTTTTCGCTTCGATGGAAACACATCTTACGTTAGCAATTGTGTACATATAAGTTAAACTTCCCTTGAACACACCTTCTGTTCAACTACATCATGCTCCTGCTGTTTAACGCATGAACACGTTCTGCTTTCAGTGACTAGTCCAGCAGTTACACAAAAATCATGCTATTATAATGATTTTCCTATTACAGCACACTCTTCATCCTACTAGCATATTTCAGTAGACGTATAATAGTATGATTAGCACTAAGTCTCTCAAGCATTAGCAGCAGATTTATAGTATCATTACTTGCTTCATTACTAAGTACAACATTAAAGTCTGCAGAGGATAAAATTACCGAAACAGGAAGGAATGTGGTGAGCTTTCCGAGGAGATGGAAAAATCTGTTATGAGCCAAAAAAAAGCTCATTTATTCCATTATCATCAAGCATGTCTTAATGCTGGCAATCCGAGCATTTACATTATATGTACAGCTGGTACTGTGATGCATTCTGGGATGAAGTGGACAGCATATTGAGGCCAGACTCTATATAAATGGAACCGTGCGAGCTTTAAAACAATGTTAGCATCACTGAGATGGTAACGATATCTGCGAACACTCACTTTTGAGCTGACTGGCAGCATGGTTAAGACACATGCGAGGTGGTAGGGTGCTGTGGTAGGGCAGGGCGCTGCTGAACAGGATGTCGTTGGGCACGGCCTGGTCCAGCATGGAGCTCCGAGAGCTCGCTAAAGACAGCGCTCTCCGGTGGCTGCTGCACAAGCTCTCGTCCGAGAGCGTCCGGTACAGGGAGCGGCGTGGAGACTGACCGACAAGTGGTATCTGAAATAACACAAAAAGCAGAGATAGAGGAGAAGGAGAGAGACGAATGGGATAGAAATGGAAGAAAACGGGAAACAGGAAGACAAAGAGAAAGTAGAGAGAGAGATTGAGTGGGAGAGGGGGAAGCGAAGATATTATTCATCAGAATATGATTATCTGAAAGGCTCTGCAATATTGTTAATAAAACAGCCATGGCAATAAAGCACATATCACTTAATTGAATTGTGGGAGAGAGGTGGGGGGTGCAGAGCAGGTGGAGGGTGAGCTAAGGGAACATGAGACTCAGCTGGGGACCAATCAGCAGTCAGAGTGAGTGACTGTGGGGCTGTGAGTCAGACCTATTAGAGTGATGGCGCTCTCATCAATAATGCAGGCGCGATGGACACGGTCCTCACGGGGGTATACGGGCAGGCGGGCGGGGGGGGGGGGGGGGGCTCAAAAAGACCATTAGAGACATGAACGTGACAGAGGAGCAGCAGACCTCAGAGATGGGCTGCTTATAATAGCCTTCAGGAATTAGAAAAAAATGAATACTACACTGTAGTATCAATGTTTGTGCAGAGTGAGACTGCGCCAACAATGAAATATGAATTCCTATTTTATTAAATGTCACAACAATAATAATAATAATAATGGTATAAAACAATAATAATATCCTCATATTATCAGTAAATTTCATCCAATATCACTTGAAAACATTTCTATTAACAATTATTATTATTATCATCAACATTATTAGTATAATTAATATTAAGTCAACTAAGTTAGTTTTATTATTATCATTATTATTATTATGCAAATCAAGCAAATTAAATCTTACAGTGAGACTAACACACAAGTAGAGTGTGTGGGCATATGCAGCTTTAGAATCCACACTGCTGTGAGCAGATCAGGTGAGGAAAATGACTGATTGTTGTGACCTCATTTCCTCTAGACACTTCCATTAGTCAACCAAATGGCTGTTACCCAGGCTGCTGATTGGTTAGTTGATTTGCTTGGCATTGTAACACATCAGTGAATAATGTGTTTAGTGCAAAACATGTTTAAAATGTATAATTCCTTTGTTTTTCAGTGTTGCTTTATGACATGTCCTAACTACTGCAGCACTTGCTCACTGCATTACTCATCCTCCAGGGCTCAGCTCTACACTCACCTTGCCAGGACCTGCCTGCCCCGGGGGAATGTCGGGTAGAAGCATCCTGAGGAAGGCCTCCTTAGAGAGCGTCTGGAGCTTCTCACCAGCACTGTTAACCACCTGGGATGGGTCTCTCAAATAGAGCCCCCTGAGAAAGACACATGGAGACAAAGAGGGAGAGGAAGGGCGAAAGAAAATGAAACAAACTAGACAAGAAGAGAGACATTAGCAGCAGGTTTTGCTGTAGTATCAATCTAAAGTGAATTGTGCCTCCTTTGTATGGGTTGCTGTAGATTTAGGTTTCTCTTTGTAAAGGTGCTACAGACAAAACATTTCAAGGACTACAAGGACGCAGCTTGTACAGTTGTGACGAAACACAGGTTTAAGGGCCATTGAGTAAGGAACAGCCTTCACACAGTCATGACTTGACACATCAGGGAACAAATCAAAACAAATCACTGACTCATGGGAGCTAAAAGGAACAGTTCACCCAAAATGGAAAACTGTCATTAGGTTAATAACACTTTTGTTGTTTCAAACAATATGATGAATTCCAAGTGAATTTGTAAACAAAACTGGCCAGGCCCGTTTTAATATAAACAAAACTGAATGAGGAATAGAAGTGTAAAGTTTCAAGACAGAAAGCACTAAGACAGGCTCATAAAATCTGTTATCACAAACCATTCTGTTCTTTAAGGTCTTCGATGCCTACAAAAGAGTTATGTGAGGGAAAAGTGGCAATTACGTTAATTGAAAACTATGATGGAAAAATGTCCGTGACAAGCTTTTCCCGTGACTTAAAATGAGATGATGACGAGATGACATAAGGTCAATATAAACGATAACTGTGACTATATCAAACATGCAATTATTGTGGATGATAAAAGACGACGAGACCAAATGTATCTAAAAACAATAAAACCTATACAAAAATCTCGTATTTCATCGAAAAAAAGGAGACAAAATACAATTGAGGACTGCTGGGGTGCCTTACTACACAAGCTTCATGTGGGAGTTGCCAGTATCAGAGGTCAATCCAAAATCAGAGCTTCTGTTAACAGGATACATTTTGGCCCCGGGTTAGCTGATTTTTTAAAAAACCCATGTATTGCGGGATGGAATTACTATTAGGAATTTGTATGGTTATAATATTTCTTGGTTTTTACCAGTTTCATGGATGTAGCCGGAGCGAGTGCATATCTAAGTCTTTTGATATCATTATATCGTAAATAGCCTATATAAACACTAGATGACAGGCAAAATAAACCACGTGTATGAGTTCACATTCTGTTGGTTTGTGCTTATAGGTGAATGTGTAATACCTGAAATGTAAAAATACATTTCTCAAATGACAACAATCACTGCGATTGTAATTTGAGCAAAAAAATAATGGAAAAAAACCACCAGTGTGCATTATACAGCGACAAAATGTGACCAAGTTTTCACTGACTAAAACTAGACTAAAATGCTTAGACATTTAGTCGACTAAATTTTGACTAAACAAAAACAGGCCATGGTTGACTAAATATGAGAACTAAAAAGTACATTTGACACAGGACTAAGAATAATTTAAAAGACTAAGACGAAATTTACAAAAACTGCTGACAAAATTAACACTAGTGAGGAACATACCAAAATTTTATATTTTAATATACTGACACTCTCCTCAGCAGAGTAACAATGTCTGACTCATGAATAACTGAGTCAGATCATTTCAATGAATTACTTGATGTAGTTCACCAAACAGGTCTGAATTATTTGTTCAGCTTGCTGACTAAATCTCCAGTTGCAGTTCACTAAAGGGGAAGATAATCAGTGAATAATGACTTAAATTGCCTGTTCTTCACATGAAACCATCACGTAAAGGCGGGCGTACACGGTGCGATTCTGAAGGTTGGAACGTCGTGAGCTCTGGCACATGTCACGATTGAGTTTATCTGAAAATCGTACGGAGGCAGTCACACACGACACGAATTTACTATGATTTTACAAACTCTCACATAAGCATTACGTTTCGCGCCATTCATAAAAATATGGATTCTGAGGACGAAATGGTTTTCTTTGTGACGTCCAAAAAAAAAAATGAAGACAAAGGACATAGAAAAGCATGGACTTTCTGTTCTTCATAAAGAACTCGAGGGACTTTGAGAGGGGCTTTAAATATGAGACAGCAAAATGCACGGACAAAACTCAAAAGTATGTGTATTTCGATTTGTGAGGTGATATTGTGGAATAGATTAAACGGATATATCAAAGAAAGTGTTAATATGTTGCAATTTAAAAGTAGGTATAAAATATTTATTTTTGATAAATACAGAAGTGGGGGTGAGAGTGAGAATTTCAACATTGTTGTTAATGCTGCTTGTCTTTATCTTAATCGATAGATAAAGGAGGACGTAATTTGGACTAGTATTTTTGTATTATTCAAAATGGTAAGTCTGATTTATTATGGGTGATTGTGATTTGGTATTGGTAATTACTGAGGGTAGGATTTAATAAGCCTAGGGCTTCTATACCATTTTTTTATTCGACCAGGTTGAATACATTTAAAAAAAAAAAAAATAATAATTAATAAGAATTTATATTTGTAGATTTTTTTGTTTATTGGTATATTTATTATGTGTTTTTTTTCTGCTCGTTTTGCCGGAAATACAACAGGCATATTCATTCACAAAGCTGAACGGCAAATTTGGCACATTCGGAATAACAAATAAAAAATAGAACTGTATAATTAAAATAAAATGATTATAGAATATGGTTTTTGTCATCTTCTGATTGGTCAACTTCAGATGGATCGCCAAATCGTCTCATTCAACCGCACATACGCCACGAATTTAAAAAGACAGCATCTGATTTTTTGACATGTTTGAAATTATCGGGAGGACGGGAGGTGCTTGTAACGTCTCGGATCGGCCCGTAATTCTTCTCACACAGTACGGTTACTGAAGCCGCCGGAAACCCCACCCCATGCGGGGGGGGGGGGGGAAAACGCATTCTGTGAATTTTCTCCCGAGGAAAAAAAATCAACCCTGCGAGTTCTTCCGACAGCAAAAATCGCACGTGTACGCACGCATACCATGAATAATCGCATAGGCTACATGGTTTGGAATGACATAAGGATGAGTAAATTATATCAGAATTATTTGTGCGTGAACTGTTCCTTTAAGGGAGTAGATAGTGCCATTTTTACAGGACAAGAGGGAAGGAACAACACAGTGAACAATTCAGGGCCAGGTAATGATCCAAATACCTTGATTTCCTCAACAGTGTCTTAAGGAGTAAAGACAACAAAGCCTCTGACCGACTGAGGTGGCAACAAAGAGGGAAAAAAAATGATTACAAAGAGCTTTAAATCAATTCAGTGTCCCTTTTGTTTTTAAACCTGACACAAGGGAAATATGAATTTCCATCAGATATGATCTGCGTCAGGAAAACGTCAGCATCCCCTGGTGAGCTTGTCAATCAAATCAAGTCTCTGCTTTAATCATCAGAGAAACATTTACCAGGCCTTCCGTCTGATAATGTGAAGTGGCAGGTGTCAAGTAGATTCTGTCTGGATTCTGTTCGATGGAGGTTATATAATATGTCTGTTGACATCGATCATCTCTTAGATGCTGCTAGCAAGAGATGTGTTACTGACCTAAAAGGTTTTCCGAATGTCATTGCTATGCAGTGTTACCGGTCAATGCATTCATTAAACAAAAAAAGCAACATAATTGAAGTGATTTAATCACACTATGAATACTTCACTTGCTCCAATGTTACATAAGATACATAAAACATTAAGTGCTACTTACCTAAAGTCTCTTGCTTGCCCTTGCTCCTCCAGTAAATGGTCATTTTCTCCTTTCTTCCAGCCAGTCAAATATTTCTCAGCATGTGACTGGCAGCTAAGCGAGTGCTTCTCCCGCCCTCCCATTAGAGTGGTGTCCATAGGAGAGATAATGTAGATTTTAGAGGGGTCAATGGAGCTGGAGTTCTTCGAACAGCGTTCAGAGGGGCTTCCAGAATGACGAGAACCACTGGGGGGAAAAAGGACCAAAATGAAACCAACAACTGATTAAATAACTGATTTATCATGTAATAATGTTGTCTGCCTTAGTAAAAACCATTCATTATCAGGTTTTAAGAGCATTCTTGTCAAGGCATGAACATGGGAAAAATAAAATTGACTGCTGAAACAGCAATAAACAGTACAGCTGTTTCCATTCTGCCTCCTGCACAGCCAGTATTATTTTAGTATTATTTATAAACTATTAATACTTTAAATTAGCTTTTATTTTTATATTTTAAAATTAGTATTATAATTGTATGTGTTTTTGTCATTTTATTCATTTTTATACATTCATTCATTCATCTAACATTTCTATTTTATTTTAGATTTATTTCAATTAAAGAAAATGACTTTGAATAGTTAACAACAACAACACTGCACAACAACATGCTTCTGTTATGTTATTAAACCAACTCCATAGAACAGTCCAAGAGTCCAGCTTGAGAAGATTAAAAAAAAAAAGGGACTGTGGTGGAAATCGCTGCAGGGCTGATGAGATGATGTTTGGCTGTTTGTGTCAAATCACCTCATCTCTGCAAACTCAGATCGTTAGCAAGCTCTTTATCTGTGTCTGTCTGTGTTCAGACCCGTAAAAACAAAGCTGAATGCAGAAGCACCTTTTTATTGTATAACTGACCTAAGTTTGTCAAGTTGATCCACAAGAACAAGACATGCTGTTTCGCTTCTTTGAAAGCATTATATGCCAAAATAGAATGAAAAGAAAATCTTATGCTTTCATTGTTTTTAATTCAGTCAACTAAATTTTGTTGATATTTGTTTAATATTTGGCTCTTAATGTTACTGCCAAGTTAACATTCTTACAGAAGGCCAATGTAATTGTGGACATCCTACTAAATGAGCGCAGCTGCAGAAAATGAAAGCAAAATATTAAAGAACTAAGCAGTTGTTGATAAGTAATCAAGCATGATCCAAACCTTAAAAAAATTTCAAAAATCTATAATAATTTTCCACTCTCCTTCTCATCTCACCTCGAAAGCGAAGAGATCTCACTCAGGTCTCCAGTGCTGCCATCTGTGGTGTGACCGGTGGGTGTAGCAGCAACATATCCTTGAGACAGGAACATCTTTGCCCTTCCTTCATCTGTCTCGCCATCCTCATGGTATTCCAGAGGCCACGGGAGTCCCGTCTCAACCCTCCCATCCCTCATGACCATCCGTGAGGGTCCCACCCCAGTCAGGGGCAGGGCAGGAGGTGGAGGGGGCATGCAGGGTGCTGTATCTATGCCACTGTCAGTGGACGCCCCCTTTATGTAGATGAGACCCAGGGACTCTGGATCCATTGGGTCTCCAGAACCAAAATGTTTCTCGTCACTGCCGCTAGAAGCATTGCTGGAGAGGGTGTTGTTACTGGAGTGGCTGGAGCAATGACTGTGGCAGCTCTTCTCAACAGTCTGGAAGATTATGGAAGATGACCAAGTGTTATAGTAGTTCAAAAGTCTGGGGCTGGTAAGATTTTTAAATGTTGTTGAAAGAAGCCTCTTATGCTCACCAAGGCTGCAATTATTAATTTATTAACTTGCATTTATCAAAAATACAGTACAAGCAGAAAAACACTTTGAAAGATTTTCAAAGGAAAAATAATAAATATAAAAAAAGGTGAAGTACGAGCACGTTTTTTTTTTTACATTCATTCAATATAAATATATTTTTTTGTTTTCTATTTGTTTTTTATTCTGTTTTTATGTCCTGAACTACATGAGCACTGAATACAAGGCAGGCAAACAATTTATCAAAATGTGACATTTGTTTACTACTCTGTGAAAATACAGCCCAACAAAAATGGATGAAGGAAGACCCCTGGAGTGGTGAAGTGCATTTAGTAGAGCAATAACAGCAACAGATAGAAGAACCAGCGCTGCACCATTACCACCTAATGTAACCAATCTCATGGAAAATTAATAATTGATTATTCTGTTAAATTGCATCGTCTAAATTTAAGCCCTTTCAAATGAATTGAAAGTGGATGATTTTTAAACTTTAATGCATGGTTTGCTTTGGAAGATCTACTATGATGCACTATTTCCAAATGTCCCCTCTGGCTAAAGGCAATGTGGTCAATACACTACTGCAAAACGCTGTCAGTTCTGTGAATCATGCAATGGAGGAATGTAGGGCTTTGCAGAAGTAATATGAGATAAACATGACCCATGAATTTACTTCTTGCCCTTAGCATCAGCATCGGCTGCGAGCAGCAAGGGTAGGATGACCTTTTCGCGCTTGATAAATCAGGTGGATTTGTACTTAACCTGATGCACAAGAGAGAATGTACAGTACGGTGTCCTGTAACTGGCGTCCAGTTTCTTACGTCAATTCCCACAGGGATTGCATGACTGGATGGGACACTATGAGCCATCTGCCATAGATGTCAACCCCCCCTTTTCTCCAAACCAGCGACCTCCCCTCCACAACCACATGGAGAAATGTGGTGCATTTGCAGTGCTGCCAACTACACGTTCCTGACTAATGAGGTCACTGCACCCATCAGCCACATATAAACACACAAACACTTGCACCGACACATGCATTCACTTAGCGTATGTTCCTGTTGCTGTACAGAGCAAGACATTTACTGTATCTTAAAGATATCCACACTCCAGTAACCAAAGTTAATATGCAAACTAGGAAATCGCTGTTTGGAAGGAATGTAGACAAGCAGAGTAATACAAGTCCCAGTGCTATAAAAAAATTATTAGTCCAATTAATTCAGAGGAATGGACAGTTTTATAGTTCATTTGATTGATCACTTACCCGAGGGAATTTACCAGGTGACTCTTTCGCCCCCTGTCTCTGTAGACCTCGGTTCAGGATCTTGGTGGATGGGATGTGCCATTTGGCTTCAGGAACACACGGCGAACCTGGAAATCATGAATGTGATGTTACATGACGTTGATAGGAGCGCTGTACATTTAAATCTGGTTAATTTTAACCAAATTATTTATATAAAAAAAATGTCTCAAGTTATTTATTGCAGCTTGGTAAATTCAATCAATTAAATTGGTAAATCAATTCTATAATTCATTTGAAACCAATCTAGTTGAATCTGCATTGGAGTTTGAGAAAAACAGGGCCTCCGTACCGGCAGATTGTGTTCTCTCCAGCTTGTGCTCCCTATCTCTGTGCCCATCTCCTTCTTTTTCTTCTGGTTGGTCGTGAAGGGCAGGTGATTGTGATCTATTGGACAAACAGAGTGCAAAGGTCCACAGGCATTATTCATTAGTGGTGTTTCAGTTTTACTATTCAAGCATATTGTATAAGCCTGATAATTGCATTTCATATGGACTGAAAATGTGGCTCAATGTCTGAAAGGGCATCGATAATGATAACTAATCCTAGGATTGGTTGAGCGGGGAGGATGAACAACTGATGTTCACATAGCTGGTCATGAAATATTAGCTCATAGTGGACATGACAGAAAAGAGGACATAGAATTACACTCCAATATCACTTCACTTGACTTCATCTTCTACCTAATTCTGTTTGCACCAAATCTCAAATGATTAGACTCCTGCGATAATCTCTAAACCTGCTGGGCTCTGGGCTCTTTGGTTTCTGAGTTACAAGGCTGCTTCAAACAGAATCTCATTACCCATCATAACTGGCTTTCTGGGCCCATGTGCCGCAGGGACCAGGGTCACTGGAGGTTGATTGGTTACTGGGAGAACTGCAGTAGTGCTGGCCGGGATTTCCAGACGGACTCTGAACCATCTCGAAGTCCTGCAACACCCTGCAATGAGCAAACACAGGGCAAAGCTCATTAATCAAAACTCTGGTGGCAAAAGCAATGAGAGCGCTACAGCAAGACTCATTCATATTCTGGGCCGGAGGGAGGAAACACTGTCAAAAAAAAAGTGGTGGAGCAGATTCTATTCATAGCAGGACCCCGTGTTTCCAGGGCTGGGAACGTCTGCACATTCCAGGGGGGGGAAAAGAGAAACATACTCCAAGAAGGAATGACAGTCTATGTGCAACACGGATCCCAGCAGAGGACGAGATGACAGCCTGGGGTGAAGAGGCCGCAAAGGTGTGTGCATTTCAGACAAGGTGAAGACACAAGCATGCAACAAACAGTCGCTCAACTGCACAAGAAGACGCACATTATAAAGGGATCCCAACTCTACAGCACCAGAAAATCAAGTTCCCAATTAGCTCAACCTGAAAGGCGTCTCCTGAGAAATACGAAAGCACGAATCAATGCCACACCAGACTAGGACATAATCATTCTGTACTTTTTTCCTTCCTCTAATCCACAGGGTGGCATGTATCATCCTTAATAGCCTCTATGTGCTCCCTTTTGGGCTTTCCCAGCGGATATGTCAGCAGAGATGTGTCTGGATAATCAAAGATTACCGTTATGAATCAGTGTTTCTTAAAGTTCCTGTTGCTGAGCCCGATAAAAACCAGGTGTTACTTTTTGTTACCTGTCCTGACACATTCACAGTGGCGACCAAATACAGAATAACTTAATACTGAGATTATACTGAAAATACTGTATTTTCATCTCATTCAGGCTTAACATTTGAACTCCATTCAAACATATTTAGGGTAAATGTTTTTGGGTGAATGTGCCAAAAATGTCACATCACAACAAAAACATCAACACAGATAAAAAAATAAAATAAAAAAAAATCTCTCTCTCCCTATACACACATTTTTCTGCATTAAGGAGAATGGGAAGGGGGTCTGTCAAAGAATACACTACATTTATTTTCGTTTTAAAGTGAAATGTGACCTGAACATTTCCAAAGGCAGTCCTCTATGTACAGAGATAATATGACAATTTAATACATTTTCATTTGGTAATATGAGCAAGAAAAATGTTTGTCCTTTTATCTGACTTTAGGCATTTTTGCTTTAGCTGTCCATATAAAACCGATTTTCAGATCAATCAGCATTCTGGGTATTATCTATTCTGAATATCATCAGAGACACAGAACAGAAAAGGCCTAGGGATGATATTGACATCTTTTTTTAAAGAAATCAATGCATTGCACGTGCCCATACACAAATAAACAGCTAAATCCTGGGTAAGGAAGACCCACATGCTGTAACAGGGATGATGGGATCAATTACACAAACCAATCCACTTTGTGCCTCCATGAGAATCGCTTCCCTATAGTTTCTCCTTACATAATCATGAGAGCTGGATCACAGTATGATATACAATTAAATTACAGGTATATACTGTATAAGTATGAAAGAGCAGCATATGCGTTTGGAATGACAATCACATATCTCCTACCTGGAACCATCCTGGTACTTCTTATCAAAAGAAGTGCTACGTGAGATGGCAGCTTGGGCGTACTGGAACATCTGCTGGCTCGGGGAGGGTTGATCTGGACCCTGAGTGGGTGAAACACGAGACAGCGGCAGCCCCTGGGGAACATGAGTCATCCTGTGCCAACCAGGCCCGGGACCAAGAGTCTTGTACTCCATGTAGGGGACACGATGCAGTTCTGAGGCACCTCTGAAAAACACAGAAAGGAAAATTACAACGGGTTTTTAGAGTTGCTACAATGTTTTTTTTTTGGCCATGTTTAAAGGAAAACCATTGTGTTTAGAAATACCTACATTAAAAGCTTTGAAAGATAGAAGCCTCTGAAGAAGCCTTGCAATTTATTGATCAAAATACAGTAAATCAGCTATATTGTGTAATAATACTAAATTTAAAATAACATTTTCTGTTTTAATATATTTTAAAATGTAATTTCTTCCTGTGATGGCAAAGCTGAATTTTCAGCATCATTACTCGAGCCTTCAGTGTTACATGATCTTCAGAAATCCTTCTAATCTCTGATTTGTGCTATGACACATTTTCATTGGTATCAATGTTACAAAAGTGTGTGCTTAATATTTTGTGGAAAACGGGATGACATTGTTTAACGAAGTTGAAAAGAACCGTAATAATTGAAAAAATCTTTGTAATGTCTGCACTGTTACTTTTGATCAATTTAATGCATCCTTGCTGTATAAAATATTAATAATTGACCCATAACTTTTGAACGGTAGTGTATAACATGCATGGACATTACCACTGTATTATCATTTGATATCACAGTTCTTTTTTACGCACATCACTCACAACAGCCCAACATTTTATTTTTGATAACTCAGGTGACTTATTTTGTCGTAAAGTGATTTGTGTTTTCAGGTTGAGTCATCTGAACTTTTCTCTACAGGTAAGCAAGACGCAGAAAGCAGAATTTCCTGCTCCGATAAACAGGACGAGATTAATACTGTGCTTGGCATAACATACATCCAGCATTACTGTCATCGTTACCTGATTTCTCAGATACTGTATATAGGACATAAAAGTGCTTTGTGATAGGCGCCTACATGAGCTAACCCAGTGTTTATCTTCACTTAGAACTTGCATTATATCAACAGCACAACATCTAATTATAGAAAAGCCTGCAGGGATTAATCACATCCATACTATAGATTAGCCTGATTTTTGGATAGTTCGCTGTTTTTTTTAACTAAGGTTGAACTAAGCATTGTGGGGGCAGACCGCTCCTTCCAAAAGAATAAGGATTATCATGGCAGCTGAGTTAACAGGTCAGAGCACCCCCAACGACGGGATCGCTTCCTTTACACTTCTGAGCTGACTGGATAACTCCCGGCTCTCGACACTTATATACACACACAGAGGGGTGTAAAGGTCTAAGACCACAGTGAAAAGCATGGAGTTCAAAAACATGTTAAACCTGAAAAGGTTTAAGATTTGGGTTAATTTAGTTTGTGACATTAATTTTGTGATTCCTTTCTCCAGATGGTCAGATGTAACCAAATACTAACACATTCTGAAATTCATGTTAATTTTTCTAATTCACATTTTCACTAATAATAATTTGTATCAAATGAGAAAAATGCAAAATAGAAGCATTTTCTCCAGTGGTCTCAGGCTTTTGGACCCCACTGTACATAATTGTGAGCTGTATTTAGAGCCAGGCTATTTCTATGAATCCATTCCAATTTATTAATCTGGATTACTTTTCTAGTCAATCTAGTCAGCTAGTAAAATACCAAATTTAGTGTCAAGGGAAGATCTTGTAAGTGAAATTGGCAGATACAGAATTGTATTATAAATATGATAATTAACACTGTTCCACTCAGGGATGTTTGGCAAGAGAAAAGACACATCCGCAAATAAGATGACATGGTATCAGATAAATGATGCACTGTATTTTGCTGTGATTATCTGTGGCGTGTGTTATTAGAGAGGGAGCGCACACGAAAGGTTTTTTTTTTTTTTTTTCACCAAAAGAACAAACAGAAAATGAACACAAGTTCGGCCTATGCCAGCGGGATTCATTGTAGGTTAATCATGCGTCTCCGCATTCTAATCCACTCTGTTCCGACCACACGCACAGTACTGCTCCCAAAACAAGAAGCTCTGGTGATCTTCTTGAACGGAAAGCTGGAACCGCCGAGAGCTCTCAAGACAGATTCTCACAGCCTCTACAATAAGATACAGTTCTTCAAAAAAGTACTTCAGTGAAGAACACCACACTCTTGGACTCTCACACACAAATTCCTGGAATTGAGAAATGTCTAACAAACAAAGTGTTGTGAATGAACAAAACACACTATTCATTTCAAGTTCAAGACATCTCTAAAGACTACAGACTTTAAGACAGACCAAGCTAGATTTTTACTGAAATAGGAGTCATTTTGTTGCTCTGAGTGGTTTTAATGCATTGCTATGCAGTGTCTAAGGTGATACAATTAGTTTTAGTGCATCGGTTTGCACTCAATAGGGTGTTACAAGTTTAGAACAAATATTCTTGCTAAATACTTCACTAAACTAAACTCACTGCTCTGATCTGTAACCAAATACAACCCTGACATGTCCGGGCATGCTTCAGTTAACTATAGTTCTCTAGACATGCTTGCCCAAGATACAGATATATAGAGCAGTTAAGGTCAACCAGAAGTGCAAGCAATCCTCTATAAATTTGTGTTTACAAAAAGCACAGAGTTCTTGATATCACTGACTTTTATGCCTCACAGGGAGGCAATAAATGTCAATCCAGTTATTGACAGTCTTGAGGGTCACTTTAATCTCTGCCTTTAGATGCTCTTGGTAAAGCCCTCGGCTCTTCTGAAATGAGCAAACAGAACATGAGGCACATGTTCAACAGGGTTCTATGACATTTCTATTCCATGAGAAAGACCCCCCCCCCCCCCCCCCCCCCCCCCCCCCCCCCCCCCCCCTCCCCCCCAAAAAAAAAAACCGAGAGCCTATGATCATATTATTCACAGATTATCTCAAGAAGATTAATTTTCTCTTCAGAACGTGACCTCTGGTGACCCATGAGAAATTGGTGTGGCCCATCTGTCCATGAGATACATTTAATAAAGGATAAAGGTTCAATTTTGAGGGTTGTAAATGTGGCCACAACATGATAAAGAAATTACCAGATTAAGGTTCATAACAAGTGCTTCATCTTTGTACAAACATTTTTTCACATTTTAAGCTTCTGCCAAGATGAAGGACCAAGTGTACCTTCTGGGGGTGCCATCCTCATGTGGCTGTATGACCACCACTGTAACAGGTGTGGAGGTCCGCAGATATTCAATTGTCTGCTCATGAGTTAGAGTCCCAACAGCGACCTTGCAGATCTCCAACAAACGGCAGCCGGGGCGAAGTCCTGCCTGCCAGGCAAACCCGAATGGCTCCACATCGGCTATTACACCCTCAAAGTTGACATGGAATCCTAGCTGGCCCAGGGCATTTCTGCGCAGGGTCATCTCTAGCGCCTCACAACCCCTGGTGACCATCTGCAGGGAAGTTAGAACAGACAAACAAACTTTAACCATCTGAAACTGGGCTTTTTGTCACCTCAGCGACTTTTGAAGATAAAATCTGTGCTGTGATAATGGGCAGAGGGTCCTGCACAGGTAAGCATGCAGATGGGTAAGCAGGTACGCAGAGATATAGATGATTGTTGAAGCCAGGTCTCTCAAGGATGAAATGAACCGATGTCAAAGCAACATGGGAAAACACAACAGACTGGTTGTCTCATGAATAACAACAGTCCTCCAACCGAACAGACAACCTGGGGCCAGATTCACATTTTCTTCTTATTTTCTTGTTTAGAATATTTTGTATTCCCAAAAAAACATTTATTAAAACTTCTTCAAAATTAACTTTATGAAAACCATAAATCATTTCTTAAACTTAGGATAACCTAGAACTTGTCTTAAATCCCAGAAGGTAAGATGTTATATTAATTTATTATTATTATTAAAAATTGTTTTTTATTCTCCGAATTGTTGTAATTAAGCATTAAAACATAACACTAGCTACATATAATGCATCATACTACTACTAGGGATGTGCACAAGTTCACACCAAGGATCGATAATGTAAACAATGATTGTGTGACATGATTTTTGTTGAATTTGAATTTAGTAACAATTCTACAAAAACAAGTCAATTGGGGATTTTAATGTTACAACATAATTCAGAAACACGGCCTTTGAGCTATCAGAAGTCACAGAACTGCCCATACAAACTAGATAATGCCAAAACCCTTTTCTCGAAAAAAAAAAGATGATAAGACTGAGTTTGAAACTGTTTAGGACTTTCTTAAGAAAGGTCTTAATCTGTCTTAGAGGATTCGCCTATGAATTGACCCGGATGACGACGCAACAGACGTGTCGCTTTCAAACAAAGGTGTTGTGGATTAAACCCAGCTTAAACCTTCTGCATGCAACTACTTGATCTGAAAACAAACAGTTTTAAGCAAACCTCAGGTAAGCTGATATTACTCTGACTCCGCAAAGTTGTAAGAGCCCAAAGGCACCTTTCTAGCACACAATAAAACACAAAAGCACCTTGAAGAGACTGAGGGGGTTAAAATATGAATTATAGTCCTTTTTTTTTAAATCGAAAAGATCTGTTGCTAAACAATACAGACATAACTTGGCTTTTACCATACTAAACCATTTACCAGATTATATAAAAAAAATGTTGACACCAAACTTTCAATAAAGCCATGAAAAAAAATTGCTTTTAAAAAGGGACTAAACTACAAATAGTCATAAGGAATAGAAAATATGAAAACACGTTGTTCAGACCGCACAAATTCTTTCTCTGCATAAACAAAAATATATGAAGAAGCGTGTCTAACGGTTTTCTGTTTTTTTATCAAATTGATGAAAAGCTAATCGCGTTCCAAAAAAAGGGGGGGGGGGGGGGGGGGGTCTCATTTGTTTCAATGTTAGAAGTTTAGCCCGGTGTCGTCGGGGTGGCTGCGTGGGTGGTAGACTAAGAGTATGTCGTACGCTATCTTGTATTTTGGGAAATTGATAGTAGCACACATCGGACACCCATCGATGTCGTATGTCGTCTTAGGATTATAATTATATATTGTATATTTAAAGTGTATATTATATATTATATATATATATAATATAGAAATATGAACTGTAGTATGTAAGGTTTGAAACAAATTGAGGCTTCAGTAAATGCGAAGATTTAAACTGAGCTGATGGTATGAATGTAGCAAAATGCTGTGTTATGAAGATGACATTGTTCAAGAGCTTCACCCATATGCAATAAATCACATTTTAAGAGCCGTTTCAAGAGTCAACAGGTACGCGGTAGTTTGTATCGATCAGATCTGGTCAAATGACCCACACAGAGGAGGCCGGGGGAGTAGGAGCCTTGGTACGAGAGCATTGCTGCCCGTGGGTGGTACACTAACCTCATATACGGCCCTTTGTGAAGTCGCCCAGTGTTCTATAGCCTAAACCTTCAGGTTATTATCAGGGTCAGATGCTGTGCAGTGTATGTCGCGGGAGAGTGCTGACGTTACCTGCAACCTCTGACGGTTCCGCTGGTGGGGCTTGTGGGTCGTCGTGCTTGGTGCAGCACGGCAGTCTGTACCTTATGGGACCCCCCCGGCGTATATATGATAACCGGTCCATATGTCGCAGAGTAAGCAGAAGCTCATATGACATCGTGTATAGTGGGCGATACCACACTCGGGGTATTCATGTGTTGATGGTATGGTTACGATTAATCCACACGCAGAGCGGATTCATGTATCGGTAGTGATTCGTCATAGGTCTGTCGCAAGTGCTGTGTACATGGGTAAGCTGACAGGAGTTTCAAAGGAACGATCTTGGCTCTAACATAGTGCGTCTTCGATCTAACCTTCTATGAGTGTGGAATCCATTGAACCTTGGCCCTGCTTCCAAGGAGAAACTTGACCTGTAGTTTTGAACCAACAGTGCTCATCTATTCAGCATGTAATAGGCCGCAAGTGGTTTGCCGTTCCATGTGCTCTTAGATAAGAATAGGATCGTGGTGCGAGAGCTGTTCATCCTGGATTGGTCGAGTTGAACTCTTAGATATTCAGTTCTACCTTGACACGGTTCTTGTACGGATTGGTCCACATCTACTCGGAGAATACTGTCCGGCCGTTTGGCTGGAGGTCCAGGTGCCTGTGCTTCGCGACGCACTTACGGCGGGAAAGAGTCACTCACAACAGCCTGTACACTGTAATTCGCTCGCCTTTGTCGGCTTTGAACCGGTATCATATGTTACCACTGCGCATCTTCCAATCACTGATGATTCTGCTCTATTGCGTCTTATGAGCCAGATGCATTGCCGGTTCTCGGGCCACCCCTGCTATCCGTGGTGGACGTCACGGCGGTTAGCACGGGTGTTCTACCTACAACGCATGCGAGCCTCTCTTCTATTTTCGTGTTGCAGCCATGCATGTTGAGCGCCCCCGTACCTTTTACTGACTACGCTGTTGTGCGCAACAAATGGTTGTCCTATGAGGTCTCTCGGAGGATGGCCAGCAAAACAACCCGCAGGCTCGTGACGGTAGTGCCGTGCGCCAAGATGTATATTACCTCCAAGCATTGTGGGGTCGTTTTCCACTTTGCATGTCCCATTATACTGGTAGTCGTCCGGTGTGGTGGCGTTTCGGGACACACGGTTCTGCCTGCCCGCGCGCCTTTTGGCTGGCCTGAGTTCGGGGAGGGTGATAAAGCTGAATTTTGCACCCGAGGCTTCCACAGGCGTTGCACTGGTAAAGTTGTCCACAAGGTCTTTAAGGTATTCCTGGCGGGTACGCGTCGCCATGGCACGGAACTTCTCAGACTTGTGGGCCGCGTTTTCACTATTGATCACCTTGGCCAGCAGGAAGTCCCGGAATACAGCAGACTTTGGGAACATCACCCCCTTGGGTATGGGAGGTCCAAACGCAGGCACGTCTTTGGATCTGGCAACTGCAACACTATTAAGTAAAGAAATACGATGATTGATAATGCGGTTAGTCAATTGAAATAAATGGTGTTCTTATGAATTTTCTATTTATCAGAGAATCCTGAAAAACAAAATGTATCATGGTTTCCACAAAGATATTAGGATACTTAGGTATAATATTAGATATTCCACAAATATATTAGGATTTCTGAAGGATCTTGCGACACTGAGAACGGAAGAAATGGTTGCTAAAATCATAAGACTAAATTACATGTTAAATTATATTAAAATAGAAAACAGTTGTAAAGAGGCTTTTTTTGTTTGTTTAGTTTTTTACAGTTTTCCCCCTAAATAAAAACAGCTCTGGTGAGCAATACAATACAATACAATACACAATAAATTCACTAATATTGTCAAACGATTAATCGTGATTAATATAAGTGTAATATATCTGTGCATATTTATTATTTAATATAAATACAAACACATGCATGTAAATATTTAAGAAAAACATGTTATGTTTATATATTAAATATATATAATATAAAATATAAGAATATAAATATATAAAAAGATAAATATATAAAGATATACTTCAAAATTTATGTATGAGTGGTGTATTTATATATATTTAATAAATATACACAGTACACACATACTATGCGAACAAAAAATTATTTTGGATGCGATTAATAACGATTAATAACAAGCACTCTAATTAACACTAATTAAATAACTGAAATATAATAATAAATAACGTAAGTAAACTACTAGACAGTACTAAATATCATCTAGTTTGATATAAAATAGAATATTTTTAAATATATTTATTTTATATATCCTTTTATCGGGACATTAATCCAATCAACCTATGAATGGCTTCCATCTGTCTCCACATATTAAGCTCAACTTTAAATATCTGTAATATGTGCAAAAGGCTGAAGAACATGTCCCCTCTAAGAAGAATACATAGAGTGCTTTTCCGTTTGACTTCAACACTGACATCAATTCAGAAATCTTTCCGCAGCAGTCTCTCATAGATCTGCTCAGAAGAAGAGATGGGCAATTTTACTTTGAGCCAGGTTCCAGCCTCCCTCAGCTCTCTGCAACGTTACGCTGAACAAGCTTAAGAGGTACACACTGAGTAAATAAGACTGGAAATTGAATTCCCTTCGATCTTATCCTTTAATCCTCCCTATCGTTCTGAGAGGTCAAATCTGACGGTCACCAAGCTGTTTGGAAAGCATCTTTGTCTACCTCTGCCCCCCGTCCCAACAGAATGAGTTCTTTCATTTACAAAATTGGATTTATTCAGGACGGATTGGGTATGACTTTGCAAAAAACAGTATTTTGTTTAGCAAAGCCACGTATAAGCTAATCCACCTTTCTAATTGTAAAACAGAAGCTTTTATTTTAAAGGCTAAGCTAAAAATGGTAAATAACTGACATTTTACCTGTAACACACATGCTCTGTGCAAGGATTGTGGACTTTGATGATGATGAAGACATGTTGAAAGTGAGAGCGTATGTTTTGGGGTGTGAATGGAAAAGCTCCTGGTTCCTGGAAAATGATGGTAACGATGTCATTTCCAATGTGCCTTTTCCTCAGTAGCTGGATGGGGAAACACATCATAAGAAGACAGTCATCATAGTGCACATTTTAACAAGAAACTAGTTACAGTTAATGCCATCCAATGAAAAACCCAAAGCAAAAACAAACTTCAAACACACTGTCCAAAAGTGGAAATGCATGCATAACAGGATAAATAAAAATAAAAAATAAATAAAAAATAAAACGTTAAAAATAAATAATTTTTTTCATATAAATGAAAAAAAAAGTATCAACAGAAACATCCACATATAATTTACTGCATACTGGATAAACAACTGTTTCTATAAGAAAGCGTAAGTAATGTGTAAATGGTTTAGCTGTAGTCTACTGTATATCCCTTGGGCTCATCTCTCTGTCAGCAAAGGAAAGAAAGAGGATCAGAGAGAGGTGTACTTAATTTAAAGCTCAAAGCCGTGGAGATCTTCACCAGCTTATTTTCCAAGATTATCCCTATAGGACCATGATCCAATGGACAGAAAACAACAAATCCCGCAAATCAGACAAATAAAGACCCAAGCAAGGGCTCCTATACTTCTCTTTCTACTCATTCTATAAAAAAGCTTTCTTTTAAAAGCACAAATCTCAATTTTATCATCCGACTGAGCTCAGTAGTCCTAAGCCCTGGGGGGCGTTTGTTACGTCTGTGGTGATTGATGTGCCATTCGAAGTGGAAAGCTTGTGTTGTATGACACACCACGAAGATAATCTGGTAAAGACATATATCTTATTAAAGTCGGTGAGCCCCGTGGCAGAGATCGATTAGGATGTTCCGCCCATTGAAAGTACAGCCGGTATAAGGGAAATAAATCTTTTTTAAAATTTGTTCCACAAAATAATAAGAACAGCCCTTTCACCATCGAGAAATGACGGCAGGTCTAATATATTTGCCCGATATGTCCTGCTTTGGCACGTCAACACTAAAATCGTGCCTGTGAGTGTGGGCGGCAACTGGAAAGGGACGTTGTTTTTTTTTTTTTTTTTTAAAGAATGGCGCATTCAGAGTTGTGCATGATCAACATGGCATGCCCGCTGAAGTATTGTTTCCATTGAGCAGGATGCAGGACATTGGTCTAGGTCTGTGAGTCTGTAAAGAGGCAAAGATACAAGACCCGCGCTGACTACTTGAGTCAGTTGCATACTGTGCAATTAGAGGAACACTGACGAGGGCGAGTGATAAGAGTTTTGGTAGACAGGCAATGATGATGTGTGTTCAGACCTGAAAATGTCGTACCATCGCGCAGATGCTTGTGTCAAAAGTGTGCATAAATCAGCAGAAAGCCAGTCTTGTCGACGGCTGATATCGGCTTTTTTGTTTGCAAGAAGAATTATAAATGTATGTCATCCTATCTTACACGGTAAATTTTAGTACCATGGTACGTGTTGTCTCACAGATTACTTACCTACAATACAAAACTTTTTTTTAGTATTTAACATTTTACACGCTCAAGACTCTCAGCTAATATTTCTCAAAGACACTATTACAATTTTTACATAAAATGCTTTAAAAAGGAATAATAAAAAACAAATGTAATAAAAATATGTAGGATATATATTACGTAGAGTAATATAGATAGTAGAAGTGGTGTGTACAAAAGTGTTGGCCCCGTCCTGATTTCTACTTTTTTGCATGTTTTGTCACACTAAGTTTCAGTCAGCAAACAAATTTACATATTACACAAAGATAATGCAAGTAAAAACAAAAAGCCGTTTTTAAATGATGATTTCATTTATTAAGGGAAAAAAAAGCTGTCCAAACCTACCTGGACCTACATGAAAAATTAATTGCCCCCTGTTTTTTAAATGCGACTTTTGAAAGAAGATGTCCTATCCGCGAAGAATTTAACCACTTTCATTTTAGCGAAATCACACAGCCATGCACACCGTCAATATTCCCCCCAACCCCCCCCTACGCCACACCCAGGTGATTACTGCCGAACCTGTGAATCAAGGAAATCACTTAAATAGAAACCTGTTGACAACGTGAAAGATGCTAAAGAGCAACACATTAGCCGTGATCTAAAGAAATTCAACGAACCGATGAGAAACACAACAGTTGACCTGTATCAGTATGGAAAGGATTATAAAGCCATTTCTAAGGTTTTGGGACTCCAGCGAACCACGGTTAGAGCCGTTATCCACAAATGGAGAAAATTTGTAACAGTGGTGAACCTTCCCAGGAGTTACCAGTCAACCAAAATTAATCCAAGAGCACAACGATGACTCATCCAATAGGTCATAAAATAACCCAGAACAACATCTAAAGATCTGCAGGCCTCACTTGCCTCAATTAATGTCAGTGTTCATGATTCAACAATAAGTAAGAGACTGGGCAAAAACGGCATCCAAGGGAGAGTTCCAAGGCAAAAGACACTGCTGACCAAAAAGAACACAAAAGGCTCGTCTCTCATTTGCCAAAAAAAAAATCTTGATTATCCCCAAGACTTTTAGTTAAATATTCTGTGGACCGATGAGACAAAAGTTAAACTTTTTGGAAGGCGTGTGTCCCATTACGTCTGGCGTAAAAAACTGCATTTCAGAAAAAGAACATCATACAACAGTAAAATATGGTGGTGGTAGTGTGATGATCTGGGGCTGCGTTGCAGCTTCAGGACCTGGACAAATTGCCATAATTGACGGAACCATGAATTCTGCAATCTATCAGAAAATCCTGAAGGAGAATGTCCGGCCATCAGTTTGTGACCTCAAGCCCAAGAGCACTTGGATTATGCAGCAGGACAATAATCCAAAACACACCAGCAAGTCCACCACTGAATGGCTCAAGAAAAACTAAATTAAGGGTTTGGAGTGGCCAAATCAAAGTCCGGAATTAAATCCGATTGAGATGCTTAAACAGTCCATTCATGCTCGAAAACCTCCAATGGGGCTGAATTAAAACAATTCTGCAAAGAAAAGTGGGCCAAAATTCCTCCACAGCGACGTGAAAGACTCATTGCCAGTTATCACAAACACTTGTTTGCAGTTGTTGCTGCAAAGCGTGGCAAAACCAGTTATTAGATTTAGGGGGCAATTATTTTTCACGTAGGGCCAGGCAGGTTTGGAC
Source organism: Sinocyclocheilus anophthalmus (assembly GCA_018155175.1). Taxonomy (NCBI): domain Eukaryota; kingdom Metazoa; phylum Chordata; class Actinopteri; order Cypriniformes; family Cyprinidae; genus Sinocyclocheilus; species Sinocyclocheilus anophthalmus. The sequence goes on along the minus strand of JADLZN010003300.1, from coordinate 2,787 downwards.
AGCTTTTTTCCTTAATAAAATAAACAATCATTTAAAAACTGCATTTTATATTTACTTGCATTATCTTTGCGTAAAATTAAAATTGGTTTGATGATCTGAATCTTTTAAGTGTGACAAATATGCAAAAATTTTTAAAAAACAGGAAGGGGGCCAACAAAACATTTTCACACCACTGGGATATATATATATATATTTAATAAGTATTATTTCTGTGATTTTTGTAAAGCGGAAATTTTTAGAATCATTACTTCGTCTTCAGTGTACATGATACTTCAGAAATCATCTAATATGCGATTTGGCTGCGCAAAGAGAGAGATGTTTTATTTTAGCAATGTTGAAATGATTGTGCTGTTAAGTTTCCGTTTTTCAGGATTCTTTGATGAACAGAAATAGCGTAAGAACTCAAATATATAAAACTCTAAATATCTCCCTTTAAGTTCCATCTAAAAAGGTCATATGGCCTTGGATCATAAAGATGAGTAAATGAAAAGAAGGTATTAACTATGAAATGTGTCCGACTCACTTGTTGTCTGTTGTTGGGTGTGTAGGGCAGCATTGTAGAGACGTGAAACATCAGTTCAAAGTCTTTATAGGTGGTGTAGAGAGAGTGAGTGCCAGTGGAATCCGCTGCAGAAACGATGCGATTATATCACGCATATCAGTATAAAGGCAGTAAATTAGTAGTAAAATAAAAAGATACTGATGATGAAATACGAAATTAGTCTCTTGCAGTTCAATATTAATTTGCAAATGGCTCATCTGCACAGACTAAGAGATTATGAGAAACTGTCCAATGCACCGACCGAGAACAAATATGGTATTAACAAAACCCATTTCAGAAATTAACCTGAAGCTGCCAAGCAGCTTTTTGGCTTGTCAAAGATTCACAGCAGCGAAAGTGGATCAAACATTCATACATTTCGAAAATATCATCGTGAGAGCAGCACTTACTTTTGTTGTCCAGCTGTGCCCTGTACTTGTTGAACCCCTTCAGTCGGACTTTCTGACCTAGTAGATCTAGAAACTCTTCCAGTGCGGGACTACCACTCTCATTATTGTACATCTCCTCCTCTGTGCGCTGCCCAGCCTGGCAGTAAAGGATGCCCACTTTGTGCTGGTAACTCAGCTACAATTTCCAAAAATAAAAACATAATCAGTTTCAATCATTATAATGATATTTGACAAGTTTTTTTGTGTATTAACCTTCAGTGTGAACCAGTTATTACATCCTTCACAGAGTATAGCAAAGCCCTAATTACACCTATTACACGTCTCTGCGGAATACTGGATTTGCTGCATTCTGTGGTCATTTTATTTTTCCAAAAATGACCATTATACTGTACAGTATATTTGACTGGTTCCTTGCAACTGATCTTCCAAACTGTGGTCATTTCATGTATTGTATCATTCTTTGGTCTTTTTTTTCCACATAATTTAAATTAAATATTATAAATATTTTCCCATATTATTTCAAGTAACAATATAAAAAATATCAGTACTGTCCCTTACACAGCAGGATTACGAAACAGAATCAAGTCTAAAAGAACACCGTAAAAAGTGATATATTTATCCAATCTTTGTACAGGAAACCTTCAAAAGCCCTCTTAAAGCATATTATGGAACGGTGATATACATCGCCTACCACAAGTGGTGATTTAGTCATGTTAAGTGCTATCAATCTACACAAAAGCCTGACACGTAATGACATGCGGACTGGCCTCAGATGCCACTTTTGCATTATGTATGAGACACACATACAAGCCATAAACTAAAGAAAGAAGCGTTGGAACCAGACACAGGCCTTTAAACAGGCAAAAAAAGTGCAGAGCCAGACAATTATTTAGACAATTATTAAAAGATAACGAACAGTATGTCAAAAATATAATACTTAACATTCATAATAATAGGAATTTATGAGCAGATGACATACTGAAAAATGCTGGTTTACAACGACAGGAATTTTAAGAGGTCTATGGCAATTGTCCAAAATCTCAAATTTTTCAAAAACGGTAATATTTTATGTTTATTGATTATTTGTTTTGGAATTTGAAAGCTGTTTTAGTGCTATTCTTACAATTGCTTTGGCTTTTGTGCCATAAAATGCCACCAACAGTCTTTAGAGGAGAAAAAAACCCCACCGTTATCAGAGAGGGTAGAACTGGGAGAGAATATGGAGGGCGAGATGAAGAAATGGACAAAGACGGGGACTCAAGAAAGCATAAGATGAGCAATGATTTTCTTTTCTTTCATTTTCACCATAAGTGCTGCTGGTCACAGTTGGCAGCGTCTCAGACGGGTCAAGTGGCCGGTATGTGTGGCTAGGTGGTTGCCATGGTGATGTTTTCAGCGGTTTTTGCCAAATTATTTGCCTTGAAAACTAGTTATCTTTTGTCTGAGCGCTGGAAATGCAGACAATAGCTGAATTATCATTTTACAGTTGATTGATTTGAGATGACAAAATACCACTTGAAATAATTACGAACCTTAATTTTACAATTAGCCTCTTTCAATGCATTCCTTGTTCTACAGGGTTACTCTTCAGATTTTCCCCTCTGGCCGTCGTGTGGCTGCAATATCGATCAAGACTTTAACTGCTTCTCAGATTCCATTCAGTCAGTTTACTGACAAAACTGCTCATCTCTCTGTTCCACTCTAGTCCTGAGATGTGCAAGTCTGGGTCTGTCAATAAGTAATTGGATCTTTGTTTTTATAAAAGGCTTCTTTAGTAAAACACTGTCTCATCCTGACACACCTGCAATTTGAACCCTCAAACGGAAATGCTATAAG
>JADLZN010003299.1:0-164752 GCA_018155175.1 Sinocyclocheilus anophthalmus | reverse complement strand
CACCACCCAGACACCCCCCCCCCCCCCCCCCCCCCTCCATCCCCCCCCCCCCCCCCCATCCGCCTATTTGCCGCGACAAGCCCACAAAAACCCCCCACCCTTACTTCGCCCACTAGAGGAGATCTGCATGGAGGAATGGTCCAAAATACCAGCAACAGTGTGTGAACACCTTGTGAAGACTTACAGAAAACGTTTGAACTCTGTCATTGCCAACAAAGGGTATATAACAAAGTATTGACATGAAATTTTGTTATTGACCAAATACCTTTTTTCCACCATAATTTGCAAATAAATTCTTTAAAAATCCTACAATTTGATTTTCTGGATTTTTTTTCTCATTTTGTATCTCATAGTTGAGGTATAACTATGATTAAAATTACAGGCCTCTCTCATCTTTTCAAGTGAGAGAACTTGCACAATTGGTGGCTGACTAAATACTTTTCCCCCACTGTATATATATATATTTTGTTTATATCATGGATCAGTTGAAAACTGCCATGAAGCAAGCAACAGTTTTTGCACGTACAGGCTGATATTCAGGTTATTCATTAAGAAAAAAGTAGTTGTTATTAACTGAAGTGTCATGTGACCACTGTCTGATGAACATTATGCAATGCTTTCACAGTCAAAATGTGCACTTCTTAAATTAGTGTAGTTTTATAAACTTGTTTTTCACAGATCTAAAGTTAATTCGATAATTTGCAGATATGTGTGCAGAATTATTAACAAATTAATCCAAGTTGCCATTAGACTGAAGCTTACAGAGGGCTTTATCGAACCCACCCAACCCTCTAGGGCATACAATTTGATTTAGAGCAGTTCACCGGGTCGTTTCACAACTTGGTTCGCTTGCCTGGTCGAACCCCGAGTCGTATGCTCACCCCCTCCCCCTGCCGCCGCTGGAACTGCGTTATATTATTTATTTGGGTCGAACACGCGGTTCGTTTGCTCATCAACCACGCAAGCTGTTTAACCACATTGCTTACGACTAAACGATTGTAATTTTGGTTACCAAACTTCCCCGGTACATACTGGCACTTAAGTGTTTGCCTTACGAAGACGCAACCATGCCCTAAAGAACGCTGAACGGTGAACAGCCCAAATGAGACTCACTACCAGCTATCCCATGTTTCACCCCGCAGCCGTCGGTCACGTTTGCGGACAAGTGAGTGGAACACACACACACAACAACATTTCTTATCAAATAATACGTCCTTAATAGCGGTTTCCCACCTCCGTGATTTGGACGATTGTGTCACATCAGCAGAGAACTGTACCGAGAGTTCACACGAAACGTACCCAGACCACCATTTTTAAGCGGACTCGGTACCGGTTCAGAAGACAGAGTTCACATCATCCAACAAATCCCCGAAACACCACACTCGAACCCCGGGTGTGCACCCAAAGTGATAGTGTGACCAAGCCACTCTAGTCTCAGGGGTTGTTGTTTTTTCTGCCGTGACCAAGATGTCTGCTGAACACATTTGCAGGACAAACCCCCGCAAAACTCTCACTACGCATCCCCCTCCCGACCCCCATTTACCAATTTTACTTTTTTAAATGATTTTGTATTCTTGTGGTTACTTTGCACACTTTCCGTTGATTTTTTCGGTATATTAGATTTGGATACTGCCATATAAACCATTGTCCACCAAGCCAGGTTTCTTTTCCTGCTATAAACATCACTGATGGACTCCAAAGAGTATCATTATCAAACTACAGAGAAAAATTCAAAAGGAAACTACTCGTAAAGTAACGAAAATTAAGAAAGTGCTCAAATGGACTGTGAAAATACAGCTGTATTGCATTAAGAGATGAGACAATGGTCCTTTCTAATCAGTATTATTTGTAACTTAATTGAACAACTTATTGTAGGAGAGTTCTTGTCAGTCGTGAATCCCAAGATTTACGTGTTGTGGATGACAATGAAGGGCTAGCACATATGTCGGCCCACAAAACAAAACCAAAACGCGAGCCCCCAGTGGCCCCATAAGAATTTTGAGGTACAACAAGTTATTATTTTTAATAAAAATAATTTTAAAACTTGAACAAATTATAAACCATTAACATAGTTTTTTTTAATGATCTTCTACCCGGCTTACCCGAAACTGTTTTGCTGAATCTGTATGCATACTTCAGGCCATCCCACGATGGGTTCCGTTTCCCTCATTGTAACAATTGGAAAAACGAAATGTAGGTGCCCATCCCTTGATCAGCAGCGATGGAGCCTCTGCACGTAACTGCCGCCGTGCAATCAGAACTGAGAAGTCCAAAACAGCGGCATAAACAAAATCACACATAATCACAAGTAATCCAACATCCTACAGTCCTCTCAGTTAACGTTGTGACGTGAAAACAAAGCATGTTGGTACGCAAAAACAAACATAAGAAGTCCATAATCAAGAGACTGCCCTTCCTCAGTGAAACAGTCTATCCCTGTTGTCCTCTCAACAATCCCAAAATCACCAACATATTTTGTTTAGAGATGTTTTTGGACTGCTTTTGCTTGTAAACGTGCTTACATCCAGGTGCACCCCTATCTCCCTGCCTTCAGAATATTAAAAAAAATTTTTTTTAAACTGGCAAACCCTCCCCTCGATAGCAATATTATTAAAAGAGGACTCATATTTTGGCCAGAAGCAATGGTTTAATATTAAACACCATGGATTTGCTTCTTACAAACACGCAACTTTTCACTACAAGACGGAGCAATTGAAGGGAAGGAGTGGTGTGGATACCTTGTGGATTATCTGTGGAGGTTTTTATCGCAGTTTGGGACTCTCATTCTGACGGCCCCTACCCCATCACTGCAACGCATCACTTGAGCAAATGCATGTAATGCTGAATTTCCTCAAAACCTCGTTCAGATAAAGAATAACCAAACCCCCCTTATACAACTTGACGGACCCTAAGGGTGAATAACCACCTTTCCAGCAAATTTCATGCTTTGTGTGGAAATGTTCCTACCTACTCTGACACTGTATGGCTGGCCCTAGGGCTTTGCCCTAGTTTACTCGTGCCTTTTGTTCTGTCATTTTGAACATTTTTTGATTTGGAATCATCTGTTTGTGAGCTTCCCGTTGTATTGTGTATTTTTTTTCCCCTTTATTTTATTTCGTACGCCGAGTTTATTCTGGCTACTTTTTCCCCGTTTTCTTTTTCCTTTTTTTTCGTTTTTCCCCCCTCTTTTCCCCCCCCCCTTCTCTCCCAGTTTTTCTTTTTTCCGTTTTTTTTCTTTTTCTTTTTTTTTTTCTCCCCCCCCCCCTCCGTTTCCTCTCTCCTCTCCTCTTCTTTCCCCCCTTTTTTTTTTTCTTACTTCTCTGTTATGGCCTGCTGCCAGACCTTTTCTGTTGGGGCTTACCTGGGCTTAGGAGCAGAGGATCAAGCGTTTAAAAGACCATTGTTAACCAGTAATGCAAATTTTTTTGTTCATCTGAGGACCTGAGAGCCCGTTTCCAGGTCAACTCCTCTCGGCTTAAAAAACCGAGGCTGAACTGTTTTTTTTATACTGCTGTCTATTACCCCTTACGTAAATAAAGCCAGTCATGGTGCCAGTGCAACAGGCGCCCTGCTTGTCTGCCCTGTTTGATTGCTTGATGCTTCAGACTCACCCTCGACCGCCCCCCCACCCCCCACCCCCCCCCCGCCCCCCCCACCCCCCACCCCCTTCCTCCCACTCCAGAACCCGAACTCTGTTTCAAAACACAGCGAGCCATCCTCAGAGGTCTGTATAATACTGTTAGAATTATTTATTGCTATTTAATTTTTAAAGAAATTCATACTTTTATTCACGCAAGGCGGGGGAGAAAATTGATACAAACGTGAAAGGACATTTGTGATGTTACAAAGAGTTCAATTTCAATAAATGATGTTATTGTTGAAACCCCACTCCCCCCCCCACCCACTCCCCCCACTCCTCCCCGCCCACATCCCGCTCTCACCCCCTCCCCCCCCTCCCCCCCCAACCCCCCGATGACGCAGCCCCACTCCTGCCCAACATACCACCACCCCAGCCATCAAACAAATATTCCCCATACCCGCCGAAAACATGTTGTTTCAACATTGATCCCTAAGTAATGTTCTTGAGCCCCAGCCCAATACAAGCATATTAGAATGAGTCCGGAAGGATCAGGCTGACCCACTTGACAGACCTGAAGTAACCTGACGCCATGACACATTCAGATTTGCCCAGCCGAATAAACCCTTACATTTTACAACTATCTATTCAAATTGAAACCGTATTTGAAAAACTCTGTTATAGTACCGCACTTTCCACATTTTTTTTTTACTACCGTGTACCGTTTTTCCTGTATCTTTGTCACACACTTTCCTCCCCCAGAAATTCCCCGCCTTGGTGCAGCAACATCATTTAAATTGAACAGGATTTTTTCAATTTTCTCATTAGGAGAACTATCATGTCTCCTCCCCGCAATTTGACATCAAACTATAAATAACACACTAACCTATACGCCGCCATTCAAGTCTTGCGGCCCATACTATGGGAGACAAATTGTTTGACACGGAAAACCACACAAACCAGATATTTAACCAAATATGAAAAAAAATATGAGCCCGTCCGCATGTCCTCTAGCTAGTTATAGCTTTTTCTCAATTTTGTGTTAATGCGCAGCACTATTGGCATCGCACAACAACCAGGGATCATGGTATCCAGCATGACTTGAGCTGTTCAATGAGCCTCTGGCTCAATGGACCAGGCATACATTTTTATCTAATTACATTTTAATCCTAAAATCTTATTTTTCCCATGATTTTAAAAAAACCCTGTAATTTATTCCTGTGATGTACAGTAATGTTGAATTTTCAGCATAATTACTCCAGTCCTCAGTGTCACATTGTTATTTTTTTAGAAATCATTCTAATATGCTGATGTGTTTAAATTAAATTAAATAAACATTTCCAGATTTTTGATGGAGTTTCAGACCTTTGCACGTACAGTACTAAGGGTTTGGACAGGACATGCAGAAATATTGATGGAAACTTCAAAGCTTAGTCCACTACTAAATGTAGCCTGCCACTCACCCATTGTTTGTTCTTTACTAGCCACGCTTTTTCAGGTCACCGTAAAATGGGAAGAGGTGACTCTGCAATCCAAACCGTGCCGATTCAGGCTCCATTACAGAGGTCGGGTCAGATTTGGCCGGTTTTTCTATCCCTTATAACTTGAAACCCACTTGGCACCGCAGCGCTGTCAGCTAGGTCACAGAACGATCACATTTGTCAGCACTGTCACACCATGTTAGTGCCCTAGATTTTGTGTGTTTCATGACAAAGCACATTACATAACCTTGATTTTAGCTCGGTTATATAATCACACGTTACCATAATGTGCATCCAGCAAAAGAGGTCTGCATACGCAGTGCGATTCTTAAATGGCAGCGAGGCGACTTCCCTTTCCTGTGTACCACTAAATAATTCAGACGTCCAGTCAGAGCAGATTCAATGGTCCTGATTAAACTAAAAGCAGATCACTTCATAATATTAACTTAACTGGAACAACTTGTCTAGCTTTACACCTCGGACCGAATGGCGGCACGTCAGTGGAGGAGCACACACTGCGATATCATGAGCACACAGCACCTTGTGGAGTGAACAAGTTCAATTAAGTGTTAAATTAAACAGTTTAAAGTATAATCCTTGGGTTATGATGAGATTATATTATATCCGTTGGTTTACATTTCATGACAAGCATGTCCAGAAGCGGAAAACAAGAAACCATCGCTGCAAGCGGACACCCCGACACCTTCAGTGGACACTCGCTTCATCAAATATTTACTTTTAGTGACTGGCAAAACTGCTCAAGCCCAGAATGGACGAAAACGAATAGCATTCAAAGAGACAGGGATTTCTGAGCCAGGTTGCACATCTACTGAATATAACTTCTATATAGACACGCTCACCATCACTAAATACTCACCCCGGGTTATGAAGCTTGAACATTAACACCCAAAGGGATGCATCCAGATGTATCGGCTGATAACAGCAAGTATCTGCGATTATATATTAAATTCAGACAGCCGATGATCAGGGCCGAATATATCCTGTCAATCAAAAGGGAGCAGAAAAACACGTCAGACATAAACTTGCATGAAGTTGTGTTGAATTTAGGGCTGTCTAAGTTAAAGTAATAATAAAGCATTAATTTCAGCATTATTAACGTGGGTTCTGTTTGACTCTATGAATCACCCATAGTTCAAACCAGGGTTGAACTACATTTCCCTTCATTAGTTATTAGTTAGCTATACTCTTTCCCTCCTTTCCGCTCCCCCCTTCCTAAAAAAAACATAGAGGGACGTTAATTACCCGGTATTTTTCTTATCCCAATTATACAGTATGTTTGAATAAATCTGTCATGAAGATACGTTTTTAGGAAAACTACCTTCTGTGTAATTGAGTTGTTTACAAAGTTTTATTTTGAGTGTTTCTATCTGAAAATAAACAGCATTGAATATAATAGTCTTGTTGTTAATTTTAACCTCTAATATTATATACCAAAAGAGAGGGCTCCCTGTATAATTTACAAAAAACTAAATTATCGGTTTCAGCAGGTATCATTCTGAATAATCGGCTATTGATATCGACTGAAAAATTTCGTATCTGTGCATTATATTAAAGTTTAATATTCACCCCTGAGTCCTGACTTTTGTTTATTTTACTTTTAAAACGTTTTATGTAAAAAGTATTTGCACATATGTATTCTATTCAACAAATGATGCATTTATTTTGTAGTTTTGCCACAAAAAACAATGGTGGACTGTAATTCAATATTCTTTCTAAGTATGCTGTTATTTGATGTAAGTCTCTCATTGGAAGTCGGGAAACTGTGCTGTTTCTAATTGGATTTGAGGAACATTACCGAGAGATAGATCTATCGAGATAAAACTAACCGATAAAACCCAGATCACAGAGAAAGATAAACCTCTGGCTTCAGCACAATCCTCCAAATCTTTCTTATATTACATGTGGCCCGAGAAAGGAGACTGGAAATGCCTCATTTCGATTGACAACTGCATGTTTTTCAAATAAAATCCATGACTTTTTAGCACGTTAAAATGCAGGAATGTGTGACTAGGACTGGATAAGGTTTACGGCACTATGGCTTTTTATGATTGAATATTTCAAGGAAAAATAAACACGTTGGTGTTATCGTAAGAGGGGCAACAAGCCAGCCTCATTTCTAGAATCCAGAAAAGGCTTTTAGGGGGAAACAAAGCAGGAAATGCAGATAAGATAGTGATGTTTGAGAAGGCAGATAAACCCAACCACACAAGACATTGTCACTGGAAACACATTTCAGTTCATCAATACTCCATAAAACTGTGTGCGATCTGTCAATGCAAAAGTCAAAACTTTTCCACTCAGTTTTGAGTGGAAATGGAATTGGATGTGTGTTTAGTTCTTGTTTTGAATGAAATTTTACAGAGCAATAGGACTCGTCTGACAAATTGAGCTAGAACTTTCACAGCTACTGATAAACGAAGAATAGAAGTTAGAAGAATAGTTTACCTGGAAATGATTGTCATTATTGGACATTCTCCTATTTGTCTTCTTTTGTGTGAACACTGTGAGTATTATGGACTACTTTTAGGCTGTTTTTATGTCTTTTTGAAGCATGCTCACTATGAACTATCAACCCGATCTCATGAAAGTGCGTTTAAATACGCACGCCAACAAATTTCGTATCATATGCACGCGAGAACTGCGTATTATATGCACGCAAACACATGCGTATCATATGCACGCCAAAGTCAATTTTTCCGTATCAATACCACGAGTTTTCGTTTTTATTTGGCGTACTATTTATACGCATTTTCATGAGACTATCGCATTTTCTCCAACTATCACTGTATGGACAAGAGCAGCATGATCCTTTTTTTTTTAAAAAACATCTCCTTTTGCGTTTAACTGAAGAACAAAAGTAGCTTTATTCATTTGGTTCATACAAAATAAAAGTAGATCATTTTCTGCCAGGACGTTATCTATTAAGTTCACAGACATTTCCTTTAACCCAATGAATTGAAAAAAAGTGAAAGTGAAGTGACATGTGGCCAAGTATGGTGACCCATACTCGGAATTAGTTCTCTGCATTTATCCCATCCTGAGGTGCACACACACAGCAGTGAACACACACCCGGTGCAGTGGGCAGCCATTTATGCTGCGGCGCTCGGAGAGCAGTTGGGGGTTTGGTGCCTTGCTCAAAGGCACCTCAGTCGTGGTATTGAAGGTGGGAGAGAGCGCTGTACATTCACTCCCCCCCACCTACAATTCCTGCCAGTACGATACTCGAACCCACTACCTTTGGGTTACGAGTCCAACTCTCTAACCATTAGGCCACGACTTCCCCTTGGGAAGGGTAAAACACCTGTGTAATCAGTAGGCTATGGAAAATTTCTTCATATTAACACAATACAATGTGATTATTTCAGCAGTGTAGAATCTTCTTTAAACAGCCAAATAAGCTTTTTTGAACAAGATTTGAATTTCTTGTTTGGTGCCAATTTCGTAAATTTGACAGTTTGAACTATGTTTTGCTTTTGATTGTTTTCTTCAATTAAATGTTAGTTGAATGCCTGTAGTCCTACTAAAATAATCAATTCGTTAACACGTTCCACAGAATAATAATGGCATGTAATGTGTGGAGAAAAAGAAAAGACAAAACGGTAACACTTTACTTGAAGGGGTGTGCATAAGACTGACATGACACATGTCATGAATATGAAGGAGGTTTTATGCATGTTTATGGCAACTGTCATTAAGTGTCATTTGCTCAGTTATGTCATTTTTAATGCAAATATGACATTATTTGGCCTAACCCTACACTCTTAAAAATAAAGGTGCTTCAAAAGGTTCTTCAAGCGATGCCATAGAAGAACCATTTTTGGTTCCGCATAGAACCATTCAGTCAAAGGTTCTTTACAGAACCATCTCTTTCTTACCTTTTTTGTAATCTGAAGAACCTTCTTTCACCACGAAGAACCTTTTGTGAAACTGAAAGGTTCTTCAGATGTTAAAGGTTCTTTATGGAACCATTTAGACAAAAAGGTTCTTCTAATGCATCGTGAAGCACCTTTATTTTTAAGAGTGTACCACTACCCTTACACCTAACCATAGCCCATAACAAAGACATCTCAAACAATATTGCATTAAAAATTACATAACTGAGCGAATGACACAATGACAGTTGTCATAAACATGCATAAAAAACCTTCATATTCATGACATAATTATGTAGATGTCATGTCATGATTATGACGGTGTCATGTCAGTATTATGCACACCCCTTCAAGTAAAGTGTAACCGACAAAACATTACGATTCCAAAACTTTATCAAACTAAAAGCTTCTTATCATCAGATGGGACCAATCATGAGTGGCCTCTGGTTAGGTTTGTTCATCTTTTCATGCGTCTGTTTGTGCTCTTTTCCTAGTTCACTATCAAAGAGCTCCAGATAACAGCCATTCACAAAAGCCCTATCAGACAATTCCCTAAACACGACGAGGAGGAGCAAAAGCTGCGTGCGAGTGTGAGAATGGAGGAAGGGACCTAGAATGACAGACAAGGAGTAGGGAGGGGTAAGGAACCAAGAGAGAGGCAGCAGCATTTCTGTGAACCTCCTGGAGGTAGGAGATCACATCAGGAGACAGGATGCCAGGAACAGGGTCGTTTTGACGCACATTCCCTGGAAACGCAGGAGGAATAATTGCTGCCATGATAACCATTCCCAAATGGGATTAATAAAGCACTTTATATCACCATCAGAAGCTTTACAGACTCGCTCCTCAGCCTAATTCCACAACTTCATGCTTTCTTCACCGGTCTTGAGTGGAGTTCTCTGGAGCGAGAGGCCTCCATGCACATTCACTGAGCAGCATGTCCCATGAGAAGTACCATGAGGAGATGGACAGTGAGTAACAGTGTGTCTGCATGCTGGTCGGTGTGTGTCGTCTATCTTCTCGCCGTCTCCGTGATCTTCACGTCCAGCGTCACCTGTCGCAGCGCATGTCCCGTGCAGCGGGCGCTCAGGGTCGCCAACTCCTCGTCCGCCTCCACCTCCGGCCGGCATGTGCGCAGCTACGTGCACCTCCAGGGAGATGTGCGCCAGCGGAAGCTCTTCTCCTTCCAGAAGTTCTTCCTTAGGATCGGGAAAGACGGCAGAGTCAACGGCACCAAGAGCAAAGACGATCCCTACAGTGAGTCGCTTCATAATAGCCTATACACTCCGTTTATTCCGAATCATTTCAGTAAATATACGATTTTGAGTGTTTGGAGACGTTATGCATCACCTTATCTGTTAAGAAAATGCATGAATCAGGTTTAAAGGCACACTTTAGAGTTTTATTAAACCCGATTAAAATGTACATTTGACGAGTTTGAATGTAGCCTACAATTACTAATCATGCAATAATGGTGGTAATGGAAGTTATGAACTGAATTGTGTCATTTAGATTTAATTTACGTCAAAAAACATTGTGATGTTAATAAGAAGAAGAAGAGGGGGCTATTTAATTATTAGTTTTAAAACTCTATTAATTGCTTATCATATGCTTAACAGATCAATAGTTGATGTATTGATGCATATATCTGAAAATATCTAATGTTTAATGAAGCTTCTAATGGTTTGAAAGTACTTTAATGCTCTTTTCACACACACACACACACACACACATATATATATATGTATGTGTGTGTGTGTGTATGTTTATTATAATAAAGTTTCTGGATTATGTCATTATAGGCAAACATATTGAACATTGTGACATGAAATTCATTATTTAAAATCGAATTAATTATGAATTGAATTGAAAAAATAAATTAAATTCGAATTAAATTATTACATTTATTGATCAAATTAGTTAAATGAATACATTGATTAATTAATTAAAATAGAAATCCAGAAATCCGTTTAGGAATATTATTACTTTTATAAGTAAGCTTTAATTTTATAATTAAATGAATACGTTTTTGTAACTTTTTTTTATAATAAAATTGTTAATAATTGATCATTTTTAGATTGTCTCATGTGCATTCCCATGCATATAAATCAAATAAAAAAGTTTTTTCTACTTTCTATTCTATTCTACAGACATTTCTATAACCTGCAATCACTTTTTGCAAATGGCAAATTATTGCAAATTATATCTAAGCAAAACACCTGATGCAAACTAAATTCAGGGTGCAGGCTGTTCTGTCTTAATGAATCACACAGGAATAATATTAATATTTAAACCCCTTTTAAATGCATAATTATGTCCTGACACCCAGAAACCTGAGAGTAATTAAGCCACATATTGCCATAAATGTTTTCCCTGGCACAGCAAATGAGGAAACACATCCTCTATAATGTGATCAAAGGTTACACTTGTGTTTGCAATGGCTGTATCTAACAGAGTCATGGATCTGTTATTAGATTGTTTCTGGTTTGTTATCAAGTATTATGAGCCCATCAGGGAGAGGCACAATGTGCTTTCGGTGTTTTACGCGGAACAAGTTTAATTAGCCATTACTCATATGGAGCCCATGTGCAGATAAGGGTCTTCCTGTTTCCTCTGCGTGTGTGAGTGTGAGTGTGTGTTTGTGTTTGTGTTTGTCTGGTGTCTCGCACTGACATCCCTTCCTTTTTAAGGCCACAGGGCATCTTGATTTAGGCATGTGTGGTTGTTTGTGTCTGGTGCTTTTTAAATCAAACTTTCTTTTTAATGTCTCAGTTTTTTTTCCTGGACAGCAGTGAGATGTCTGCTGATTCTCAGATTGATCCCTTGACAAAAAGAGCCCAGGATGTCTCCTCTTGGGTTTCAAAAGAGATCCTAATAAGGTCTCAAACTGGGCTTCTATATTGCCGCCCCCCGAGATATCTCAAAGCTGTCACTGGGGCGGCACCTTTTCAAAAGGTACACCTTTGTACCTAAAGTGTGCAAATTAATACCTAAATGTGCATATTGTACATATTAGTACCTAAAATGTGCATATTAGTACCTAAAGTGTACATATAAGTACCCAAAGTGTACATAATAGTACCCAAAGTGTACATATTAGTACCTAAAAGGCACAAGTACATATTAGTACCTACAATGTGCATATTAGTACCTCAAGTGTGCATATTAATACCTATAGTGTGCATATTAGTACCTCAAGTGTGCATATTAATACCTATAGTGTGCATATTAGTACCTCAAGTGTACATATTAGTTCCTCAAGTGTACATATTAGTACCTCCGGTGTGCATATTAGTACATAATGTCATAGTTTACATATTAGAAACCTAATTTGCATTATACCAATTGTGCATATTATACCTCAGTTGCATATTCGTACCACCTCAAGTGTGGCAAATTCATACCTAAATGATTGTGCATATTGTACATATTAGTAACCTCAAGAGTGTGCATATTAATACCTATGTGTGCATATTTATACCTCAAGTGTACATCTTAGTACCTCACGTGGGGCATATTAGTACTTTAACTGTACCGTATTAGTTCCTCAAGCGTGTGCATATTAGTACCTCAAGTGTGGCATATTATTACATCAAAGTGTTCATATTAGTACCTTCCAGTGTGCATATTTAGTACATCAAGTGTGGCATATTTAGTACCTCAGTGAGCCTATTTATACCATCAAGTGTACTATTAGTAACCTCAATGTGCATATTAGTACACTAAAGTGAAACATATTAGTACCTCAAGTGTAATATTAGTTCCTCAAGTGTGCATATTAATACCTCAAGTGTACATATTAGTACCTCAAGTGTGGGCATAGTAGTACCGCAGGTGTGCATATTAGTACCTCCGGTGTGCATATTAGTACCTCAAGTGTGCATATTAGTACCTCAAGTGAACATATTAGTACCTCAAGTGAACACATTAGTACCTCAAGTGTACATATTAGTTCCTCAAGTGAACATATTAGGACCCTCAAGTACATATTGTTCCTCACGTGCATATTAGTACCCGTTTGCCTATTATGTACCTCCAGGTTACATATTTAGTACCGGCAATTTGCCATATTAGTACCTCAGGTGTGCATATTAGTACCTCAAGTGTGCATATTAGTATCTCAAGTGTGCCTATTAGTACCTCAGGTGTGCATATTAGTACCTCAGGTGTGCAATTTAGGACCTAAAGGTTACTATTATTAGTCCCTCAAGTGACATATTGAGTACCAAGTGTGCATATTTGTACATATTAGTCCATAAAGTGTGCATATTAGTACCTAAAGTGTGCATTTTAGTACCTCAAGTGTGCATATTAGTACCTAAAGTGTGCATATAAAGTCTGTATTTTTACAAAAGCGTACCTTTTGAAAAGGTACCATCCCAGTGACAACTTCTGTACCATTTTTCTGAGAGTGTAGTGAGAGTGTATAGGACAACTATTCGCTCATTTGTGTCCATTTATATTTCTACTTTTGATCATAAAACATAATGGAAAGTCTTTTGAGCTATAAAAGAGCATCCTCCAAGCAGTAAAAGTTTGATCTGACCTCCTTAGCTTCTATTTTGAGCACTGTTTTTGAACAAATTTCTTTTAAAATCTTTTTTTTCTAAAAATTTAAGTAAGTGCAGTCTCTAGTTGTAATATTTTTTTTAGTTCATTTGAGATCAGCATGGAAATGTATCAGGCAGTTGAGTTGTCCCTGTTAAGGGGCAACGTGTGTTTGTGTAGCATCGGACATCACTGTGACATCTGGCTGTGTAAACATGTAATCAAGCCCTTAGAGGTGATCAGGCGTTGAGAGGAAATGTCTGTCAGATCTGTGCGTGTGTGAGTTTCCTTCTGATAGCCTCATCACATGTAATAAAACAACAGACAAACAGCACTCAACCAGACTATGCAAATCTACACCCAGCTAACGTCAAACATCATCAGCAATCATCATCAGGTGATCAGACCATTTCCGCCTGCTGGAAGATAAAACTCTGCAAAAAACTTACACTGACGGAAGAGTACAAGCAGTATCATTGACTTAGCAACCCTAGCAAAACCACTCAGAATATCCTAACAACCACATATCAATGCACTGTCAACCCTGTGGAATACCTTAGCATTGTGTCAGTGTGTTTTGCATTGGTAAGCTACGTTTTTAATAGCAAATATGCCTTATAAACAGTATTTAAGTGTTAAAGCTCTGTGCCATTTTAACTCTTGTCTTTCTACATTTCACAACTAATTTATTCACAAGCTAGTAGCTAATTTAAGCAGTGTACAGCACAGCTGGTTGCTCTTATGTCCATAGGACTGAGCTTAAAGTGTGTGTGTGTGTGTGTGTGTGTGTGTGGTGTGTGTGTGTGTGTGGTGTTTGGTTGTGATGGTGTGTTGTGGTGTTGTGTGTCAGTACACTCAGTAATACACATGTTCTCACTTAACTGCTCTCAACTTTAACCAGCCCTAAAGAGCCTCCTGAGAGACTCAAACACCTCATTTGGTTAAAGTTATTGATGGTGAGAACGAGCAAAACAAATGTTTCAGTGATCAACATGTGATCCCAGAGGAACATGTTACTGCTCCACCATATCCACGTTATCTCAGATGTCTCTCCTGAAAGAAGTAAGAATAAACACAAATGAGACACACGGTACGAGTACAGAGCTGTAAAATGAATGTGGAGCAGCTGAATTTGATGAGAAATGTTTGAAATTTCTGACTTTTGATTGCATGTCGATTACCTTGCGCAAATCTGAAAAATGTAATTTATTGCTGTGATGCCAAAGCTTATTTTCCAGCATCATTCCTCCAGTCTTCAGTGTCACATGATCCTTCAGAAATCATTCAAATATGCTGATTTGCTGCTCATGAAACATTTCTTATTATTATCAATGTTGAAAATAGTTATGCTGCTTCAAATTTTTGCAGAAACAGCGATACATTTTTTTCAGGGTTTTTGATGAATAGAACGTTCAAAAGAACAGCATTTATTTGGAATAGAAATAGTTTGCAACATTATAAATGCCTTTACTGTCAATTTTGATCAATGTAATGCATCCTTGCTGAATAAAAGTATTACTTTCTTTCAAAAAAAAAAAAAAAACTGACTCCAAGCTCAATTCAATCTTGAGAATTCGGTCTATGAGAAACAATTGAGATATTTAAAAAAAGTAATTGATGAATATCTCAAATTCTCCATAAAATGCAATACCTTTAACCAATGCATTTTTAACCAATATGCAGTTTGGGATTTTTTTAATGGTCAATAAAGGCTTGGATTTTTCTTTTTCCAATGTAAGAATATACATTTAATCATATTTGTGTGTAGTGCATCACATCCTGTGCGTGATTTCCAGCATTACTCTACATCCGAGTCAGAAACAGAGCAGCTACTGTTAGTCTGCAGGCAGAGTTTCATGAATGGCGTGATGTGAATATCACCAGCGACACATCAAAGGTGAGCATCTTTCACGTTCAGCAATGGGCTCTGACAAAAGAAGGATCCTCAGCGGGTGAAATTACACTAGTCTTTATTGCACAGATCCAGTGTTCTTGGAAATGAATACTGCAGAAGTGATGCTGTCCTTAGGCAAGACATGATTTGGGAAACACTGGCCTTTATGCTGCTGAATGATGTCACACATTTGAAAAGACACCGCTGGCTGGGAAAAACACAAACAATGGGTCTGTGAGGGGCGTGACATCACTCGGATGACCATGATGCACGACTTCAACAGCTCATGTCACGAATGCATGAATGAATATGTTTCAGATAACATTACACTCTAAAAAATGCTGGGTTAAATATAACCCAGCGCTGGGTTAAAAAGGGACAAACCCAGCTTTTGGGTTGTTTTGACCCAGCGGTTGGGTTGTTTTGAAACTAACCGCTGGGTCAGAACAACCCAACTGCTGGGTCAAAACAACCCAACTGCTGGGTCAAAACAACCCAACCGCTGGGTCAAAACAACCCAATAGCTGGGTCAAAACAACCCAACAGCTGGGTAAAAACAACCCAACCGCTGGTTCAAAACAAACCAACCGCTGGTTCAAAACAACCCAATAGCTGGTCAAAACAACCCAACCGCTGTGTCAAAACAACCCAATAGTTGGTTCAAAACAACCCAATAGCTGGGTTTTGTCCCTTTTTAACCCATCGCTGGGTTATATTTAACCCAGCATTTTTTAGAGTGTAGATGCAGATCATTATGTTAATGCAAGGCTGAAAGAAATCGTCTAATATCTTGAAAAGAAGAAAAAACATACTTGATGTACACTAACATTCTAACATTTAGGGTCAGAAAGATTTATACATTTTTCAAGATATTAATGCTTTATTAAGCATGTGTGCATTAAACTGATCAAAAGTGACAGTAAAGACATTTTCTATTTCAAATGAGCTCTGTTCTTTTCAACTTTCTGTTCATCAAAAGAATCTTGAAAAATAATGCATCACAGTGTTCACAAAATATGAAGCAGCACAACTGTTTTCAAAATTGATCATAATAAGAAATGTTTCTTGAGCAGCAATCACAATAGAATAATTTCTGATAATCAATGTGACACTGAAGACTGGAGTAAGGATGCTGAAAAGTCAGCTTTGCGTCACAGAAATAAATTACATTTTAAAATATCTTCAAATAGAAAACAGTTATATGAATTGTGAAAATATTTCACAATATTACTGATTTGACTGTATTTTTATCAAATACATGGAACCTTGGTGAGCAGAAGAGATTTCTTTCATTAAAATAACATTAAAAACGACCCCAAAATTTTAAAAGGTAGTGTGCATTGAAATAAAATGTTATTTAACATAATTCTGAATGCATTTATGAAAAGCAATTGTTAAGGGTCACATCAGGTAGAAACACATCCTAAAGTCAACACAAAATCAAAATTGAGTTTTGTTTTTAGTGTTTAATCAGTGCAAAATATTCCAATGAAAACTTGGTTTGCTTTTGTAATCTTTTATCGAAATATGTAACTTTGCCTCTGAAACAACTTTATTTTCAACTGACAACACCAATAAATCTTATTTTTCTAAATTCAATCAATATTGTTTATTTTTATTGCCATTTCTTTATTTTATTTAATTTTTCACGGCTGTAACACCAAATGTAATTTTATTCGATTTAAACTGGTTGGACATAAATGTCTCTTAGTGGATCTTAGCATTATTTGTTCAACGCTAAAACAGTCGGATGTTGAAAACTACAACTTTGCTGGTGTCCTACACTGAGTATGGCAGATTGAATTGTATGTAAAAGTCCTGAGGAATTGAATCAGACTAATGATTATAGTGCAGTGGGGGTGTTTAACGCAGCGTCTGGTCTGTCCTTGTGAGAGACTCCAACAGATTTATGAGCTTTTATGGGGATTCCAGTGTAAAGCTGTCCCATGTGTATCCTGATGCAGTTTGATAAAGCGGGAGTCTGCTGTCTGTCTGACTGGAACGGTGTTTGATGCTAATACTGGCTCATGCTAACTAAACCACATGCTGAAAAAGACTATTAGCAAAACTGTGATTAGCAAAAAAATAGCAAAAGTGATGTTTACTGAATATTTGTGCACTGGATTAAAGTATGTCACTTGTAAAAAAAATTGACAGGTCTAAACTAACATGCATAGTTTTTTTTTAATGCATTGGAGTACCATAGAATTACCATATTTTTGTTGTTGATTTTTTCAACAAATACTATGGTAAATTATATATTTTTTAACAATACCATGTTTTTTTAACATACACAGTAGTAATACCATGTTTTTTGTTGTTTTTTCTCAACATATACTAAATTATATTTTTAACATGAACAGTGGTAATACCATGTTTTTAAATATATACATGTTTTTCTCAACATATACTAAATTATGTTTAACGTGGTAATACTAATGGTTTTTATTGTTGTTGTTGTTTTTCCAACATATACTAAGGTAAATCACATTTTTAACATGTACAGTGTTAATACCATGTTTTTTGTTGGTTTTTACCAGCATATATTATGGTAAATCATAGTGGTAATACCATGTTTTTCTTTGTTTTTTTTCAACATATACTAAGGTAATTCATATTTTTTAACATGTACAGTAATACCATGTTTTTTGTTGTTTTTTTCCCAACATTTACTAAGGTAGAACTTTTTTTTTTTGCATGTACAGTGTTTTTTGGACACCGTAAGTACTTATTTTGCCTATTTGTGTATAGTCTGATTCCTTTATATGCAAGGAAAGACTAAATGTCAGCTATGACAGAATGATTTATTTGTTGTGTCTGAACCATAGTCCACTATCATGTCTTCAAACATCCTCTTTGTAGTTGTCGCAGGAAGCAGTCAGGACGCTTCAGGCATGAGCCAGACGTACGGGAGACCACCACCAGTACGACTCGAGATCGCTGCCATGTGTGCCACAGATGGCTTCACAACTCCACCAACACAATAAAGTGAACGCAAACGCCTCGATATCAGTGACAGCTAGGCATGATGCAATGCTTTGCGCAATGCTGTTTTCCTCGGTCTCAAAAACTACAACTGTTTATTTTACTTTTATAGGCACCAGACATAATGCCAGCACAAAAAAACCCAGTTGATTTTGGCAGAGCGTTGTGGAAAATGCACGTCTGCGCAAACAACTGGAAGCCAGCGACGCAGCATTTAGTAACATGCAGCAGAGCATGATGTGCTCGGGAAAACAAGGCAGCATGCAAAGAAAAACCAGCCAATAGACCCAGTTTAAACTTGATCTCCTGGTGCGCTGTTCCACATCTGCTGAGGTTTTTCTCCATTTCAGTCGCTCTCGCAGGTGTTTGGCTTGTATGGAGGTGGGATTACAAACACATTTACTGTAATGACTTGGCTTGTTCTCCGAGCTCTCTTTTGTGGTTAGTTAAGTGTGGCCTCACTGTCGTGGAACTTCAAAGCGAGGCTCAATGTAGAAATTAGTGCTATATTTTAAATTTGAGTAATGTTTCTTAGGCAACTAGCTGAAATAGATTACGTTTCAGTTAACGTTTATATTGTATTTCAAGTAGCAAATATGTTTTTATTTTAGTTAACTATTATAACACTGATATGATGGATACTATTGTTGTTGTTTTTTTGCTATCTGCTCCAAATTATCCTTAAAAAAGCGGTTTTGTAAAGAAATGTCACAATTTATAGCATTTCCTCCCATCAACATTTAGATTAAAATGGTTTCAGTCCACTTTTGACTAGCAGTGTATCTTTACCATGGAGTTACCTGTGGGAATCTGGTTAATGTGTATGTGTGTGGTACAAACATATGGCAGACGGACAGCTGTAGGTCCCCTGTATTTGTGTTTTCACATACCATGTTGGTGGTTCGGGTCTGAATGATGTTGTGTGGGTGGTGTGTTGTGTGTGTTTGTGTGTGTGTGTGTGTGTGTGTGTGTATGTGTGGGAGCTTCATTGAGTTTTTTGCAGTGAGCTCCAGTCTGCTGTCGTCTCTCTCGTCTTTGATCACTGATCATTGAAGCTTCTCTAATCCGTCTCACTGTCATCCTGTCTGTGTTGTTCCTTCCTTTCATGCTTTCATCCCAGCGCTGAGAGGACACAGAGCACTCAGATAGTTTTACCGTCTCACTTGATACCTGCAACCCGAGACCCCAATGGAGCCACTTCACACACGCACACAACCCCCACACACACACATGTTGTGTTTCTATGTTTTATGGGGACATTCCATAGGATTAATGGTTTTTATACTGTATAAACTGTATTTTCTATCGCCCTACACTTAAACCTACCCCTTACAGGAAACTTTGCGTTTTTACTTTCTCAAAAAAAACTCACTCTGTATGATTTATAAGCTTGTTTCCACATGAGGACTTCAAAATGGTCCCTCAGTCAAATTTTACTAGTAATTCCGATCCTTTTGGTACATTGGTCCCCATTACGTGATAATACCAGGTTACAACGAATACACACACACACCCACACACTACATGATAGATAGTTTCAACAACCTACCTGCACACACTTCGCTCCTCACATTCCACAAATGTTGGCTTTAGAGTACAGATATTACGTATGTTACTGAAAAGAGGTTGAATTGGGAACTAATCACATGGTTTAAAATAATCTACTTTATATATAGAAAGATATCTTATCATCTTATATATGGATATATATAATAACACCACTTCACAGATGTATTGGACATAATTAGAAAAATTTGGCCAACTGATTATCTTTTAGTATGCAATATGACTATATCATTTTTATATCATATATGAACGTTTAGAATAAATATAATGTTTTTGTGTGTGTACGTGGTCCATGCCAAATAAGATATTATGTATTGTAATGCATGCCGTGTTGAATGTAAATTAATACATTTTCTGTATGTGTTGGTGTTTGTGTACTATTATAGTTTTTGGATTTGGTTATTTTTGAATTGTATTTTTTATTTATATTTAGTATTTTAGTTGTGTTTTTTTGCTTTTTTTTTACTATATAGTTTTTAAACAATTTTTTACTTTCAATTTCAGTTTAGTTTTGTTATTTTTATTTTATGTGTATGAATGAATTTCTAAATATGTACAGTGTACAGAATATATGCTGAATATTATATATAAATATTATAAATTTATTATATTCTCATACTTCAATATATAATAGTTTTTATTTCATATGTTGTATTTTGTTGATTTGTGTCTTGTTTTGTGTTTTTGTGTGTTGTTATTATTGTGTCTTTGTTTGGACCAAGTGTGTCCTTAATAAAGTTTTGATGATGATGATACTGATAATTATGAAAAACACAAATATTGACTGATAGTGATGCACTCACTGATATACAGTATCACATATAAACACATGCATACACACATTTAACCTTACCTAATGCCACACATACTCTATCAAATCAGCTACAGTGAACAGGAGGGATTTCGAGAGAAATACAAACACAGATCCCTGAGTAGCTGCACAGAGGAAGCATCCAGTGCATCTTCCTCTTCGCCGGGGGGCAGCAGAACTGTTTTGAGTGGTGACATGATAGAAGCATCTTTCGACACTTTTGTGCTGATCAAAGGGCAGCTGCAGCAAACCCCCGCAAGTCCAGCCGCAGGGTTCACACCCGCAACCGCTGGGGTTATCAGGCTCCGATAACCAGGCATCACATGCTCCCATGTGAGAGAGTGTGTGTGTTTTGTGGGAGCTGTTTTAGGAGGCTGAATTAAAATGTGCAGGTGAGCAAAGGTCAGCCAAAACGGTAATTTGACCTCTGATCTCCGCACACAAACACACCCATGCACACGTTTGTTTTGTTCCACAGAAATGCTATTCATTGTCGAGTTTTTGTAGCCCAACTGGACAATTTTGATGATTTGCTGTAGAAATTGTGAGGGGTTTTTGCACACGCAAAAGTCACTGCCATGGTTTCAAGATGTTGCTCTGAGGATTGCTTGCTAAATCTGAACTAAAACTACAATAAAAAGTATTCATTAATTACAATTAAATTAAAATTACTTATATTTGTTTAAAATTTAACCTAATTAGAGTTAACCAACGGCTAATAAAAATATCAAAAGCACACAACAAAATTACTAAACATTAATTGAAAATTATGTACTTAAAACTTTTTAAGCAGGCTTCGCTCTGTTTCAAATGAAAGCCTCTATATTCTTTCATTAATAGTTCATATGTTGTGAATTTCAGGTATTCTGGAGATCACATCAGTGGATGTTGGGATCGTTGCCATCAGAGGTATCGGCAGTAACCTTTACCTGGCTATCAGTAAGAAGGGAGAACTGTATGGAGCGGTTAGTATCCTGCACCAAACCTTAAACCATTCATAAAAATAAAGATATGACTGAACAATTTTATCCAGGGGTTTTCAAATGGGATATAGGGATCTGTAGGGGGCCACAAGGGGGTGCTGATAAGATAAGATAAACATTGATTTTGTTTTGGGGGTGTACTAGAACATGCTCTCATGCTTGGTGGTTCGAAAAACGCATTATTTTTCACATAATTTACATTATTAAAATACCTTTCTCCCCAGCCTGGCACAAACGGCTCGATTAGTTCCGGCTTTAATGAAGGTCCGCCATTCCGAAAAACAAAAGGTGTTGTGATTGGTTGGCTTTCCCAGTGCGTTGTGATTGATGAACAGCTTAGACGGTGTTTCATTACTGCCACGCCCCTTGCTCCATCTTTCAACAAAAGCTTTTGGGAATCCGGCACTTCTCACTCGTGTTGTGGAAGCTGCCATCATAAAAATGCACAGCACACAATAGCAAATCGGGGTTATAATTCTCAGGAACAGAGTTAAAAAATAAATAGCAACCACTGTTTCCTGACATCATCTGCTTTCGGAAGCTCAAACAAAGACGTTTGGGCACGGAGGTGAAAAAAACAGCGTTTTTCTGGCGGTCGCGCACCGGACGAGAAGCGCAGCGTCGCGTCTTTAAAATTAAAATACATTGTTTTCTATGAGTGTAGGCACACCGGCGGCGCCGTTCGGCGTCTGTCCGCGGCGCCAAGCTATGTCGTGTTATACTTGTAAGAATTGTTCTAGACATGACCCCGAAAATTTTATGCTACAGCACAGCAGCTCTTCTTCGTCTTCTCGTCTGATGCACTAACTCTGCAGTAGCTCTTCTTCTTCTTCGTCGTCTCGTATGATGCACTCACTCAACCAAGCGTTCTAACCACGACCACGACCTCGCCCCTCCCCACCCCCCAACCATTCGGATTTCTGTAGGTGGGAATTATTTGTAGTGATATTCCAATGAGCCGCTTTGTGATTTCACAAAGCCCGGAAACCAAACGCTGGTGTCCAAACGAGTCGTTTGTTGTAGTTCTTGAAAATGGATTTTTTTTAAAAATGAAATATCTCCCTTTGGAGGGGACTTTGAGATTTGTAACTTTCGAGATCTTTTTTTGCCCAAACATACACACTACACACTGACTAAAATTATAAAAGTGAAAAAGCGTAATAGACCCCTTAACATGATTGTTTGATTGATTGATTGATTGATTGATAAGGAGGTGCTGGTGAAAAAAAATTAAAAATAGACAAACAAACAAATAAATAAATAAAGGAAAAGTTCACCAGTTTGACATTATTACAGTTTTGTTCTGCTATTCATTAGTAGTTTTTATTTTTCTTATTAAATATAAAGATACAATTTTTTCCACATATTTACATTATTGTTATTTTTCACAGTATAAATAGGACTTGTCTTTATACACAGAAATATATAGCTTATATTTTAAGTGTCCCACAAAGAAATCACCAACAAAAAAAAATCGAAAACCACTTTTTTAGCTAAAAAAGGGTAATGTCTGTAATTTATGCAGCACTGTATATTATCACTGGTCAAACAAAAATATAGCCCCGCCCCACTCTCTTGACATTGAGACAGTGTTGCTGTAGTTGGGATTCTTACAAGGTCATTGTGTCTACACTTCTTTTTGAGGGAAAACATACAGATAGCTTACTTATTTGAACATCCAATACAATATATGCATTACTTTTAACATTGTGTCAAAGCAACAAGTGATTCCATTTAAATGGTTTCTAGCTGATCCAAGATTACTATTTACGGTCAATAGCCGGTTCATGCAGGTCTAGATGATTAATCAGATGGATCGCCAGGATATTTAGATCTGGTTAGAGCTGACAAACCACCTTAGACCAGCAGAAAACTGCTGCTATGTTTCAAAAACCAGCATGACTGGGTGTGCAGAAATGTAATAACTCTTTGTTTCACGCATTTCAGAGAAACTATGGTGTAAACTGCCGTCTGAAGGAGCGCATCGAGGAGAACGGGTATAACACATACGCATCCGCGGAGTGGAGGAACAAGAAGCGCCAGATGTTTGTAGGTCTGAGTGCTCATGGAAGGCCTCTGCGCGGGAGAAAAACCCGCAGGAAGAATACAGCTACACACTTCTTACCCATACTGGTGTGACTTTTGTTCATAATGCTGACGGGACGGAGAGAGCTCGGTGATAAAGACTTTGTCCACACGTGACTCTCTGTAGCGGCTGCGCTCCTTTCAGACGGTTCAGTGTTTACTCTTTGGTTCATGACACTAGATGAAACTTATCCCCATGCCAGTTGATATTAAGTGGTAAACATTCGTGAATGCAGGCTTTCATTTCCATTGTGCATCATTCCAGTAATCTAAAATTATGGATTATGTGTGCAAGAGTTTTCTCTTTAATAGGATCATGTGCTTAAGAACGTCTGCTTTCATTTCTTTCTAATGGACATGAACATCTTGTAGGAGCGGCTCTGAGGCTGCATGCGTCGCACGGAGAAAGAGATAGTGGGGATGTATATGGGAAATTTATATCTTCTGAAAACTGTTTTGGACTGCTTTGAAATAATGAAATTATTTATTTGTATTGTATTTAAATAAAATACTCTAAAAAACATATTAAAAGCATATCAAATGGATAACCTCTAATTCCTGTGAAATAAAATCTATTTTGTTATCCTCCTGCAGAGCAGCTTGTGATGTGTTTTATGTTCACGAGAAGCAGAACTGAAGGTGAATCTCACAAAATGTTCAGGTCAACCCAAAATAAAAAAAATAAATTAAAATGATAAAAAGTAATAAAAAAATACTATTTTATTTATTTATTCTTTGCATTGCAACATTACTTTCATGATAAATAAGCACGTCTCATTACCATAATGCATCTGAAATTTATACTATATATTTACTATACTTTTTTTGTAATTCCACTATTCTTATTTGTGATTCTCATTAGACTCTCATTAATGCAAGTATTTCAGAATTACTGTAATACAAGAGCTTTTTTTTATTTGAAATAGTTTACATTATAGATTAAAGGCAGACATACTACAGTCTAACAAGGTTATTGTTATCAATAATAAAAACTAAAACTATTAAAAACATTTTGTTAATTGAAATAAAGCTGAAATATAATCAAATCTAAATATTAGATGAAAAACTTAAACTAGAATTAGAAATGTTGCATTGGCAACTAACTGAAATCAGTTTAAGTTGAATCATTGAAATTACTAACTCAATATAACAAAAAATTTAACCTGAAATAAAAAACATTATAAATTCATTAAATTAAGTAGTTATTTTAAAACACACACAATAAATTAACACACAAAAAAAAAAAAGACAAAAAAGCACATAACAAAATTACTTAACTTTCCAATTAAATGAAAATAAAATATATAAAAATAAACGCTAATTCAAAATATTGATGGAAAAACTACAGGTGCATCTCAATAAATTAGAATGTCGTGGAAAAGTTCATTTATTTCAGTAATTCAACTCAAATTGTGAAACTCGGTTATTAAATAAATCAATGCACACGGACTGAAGTAGTTTAAGTCTTTGGTTCTGTTAATTGTGATGATTTTAGCTCACATTTAACAAAAAACCACCAAATTCACTATCTCAACAAATTAGAAAATGGTGACATGCCATTTTTTTTCAGCTAATTACCTCAAAACACCTGAAAAGGTTTCCTGAGTCTTCAAAATGGTTTCTCAGTTTGGTTAACTAGGCTACACAATCATGGGGAAGATGCTGATCTGACAGTTGTCCAGAAGAAAATCACTGACACCCTTCACAAGGAGGGTAAGCCACAAACAATTCATTGCCAAAGAAGCTGGCTGTTAACAGAGTGCTGATCCAAGAATGTTAACAGAAAGTTGGTCAAGTCAGGTCACCTTTATTTATATAGTGCTTTAAACAATACAGATTGTGCCAAAGCAACCCTATATCCCTGCAAAGCATTAATTAGGAAAATAGTGTAGAAAATGCAAAAGGGAAATATAGTAAAAACACTAATTTTTCAGGTTAAGGAAGTTCATTCATCAATCAGTGATGTCATCATCCAGCTCAGTTCAGTTTTAATAGTATCTGTCTAAACAAGTCGACGATATCGCTGGAAATGAGGTGTCCCCAACTAAGCAAGCCAGAGGACACAGCGGCAAGGAACCAAAACTCCACATCGGTGACAGAATGGAGAAAAAAAAAAACCTTGGGAGAAACCAAGCTCAGTCGGGGGGCCAGTTCTCCTCGGACCAGACGAACCAGCAGTTCAATTCCAGGCTCCAGCAATGTCAATGGAAGGAAAAAGTGTGGAAGAAAAAGATGCACAACCAAGCAAGAGAACCGCAGCCTTATGAGGATTGTCAAGCAAAATCGATTCAAGAATTTGAGTGAACTTCACAAGGAATGGACTGAGGCTGGGGTCAAGGCATCAAGAGCCACCACACACAGACGTGTCAAGGAATTTGGCTACAGTTGTCATATTCCTCTTGTTAAGCCACTCCTGAACTACAGACAACGTCAGAGGTGTCTTACCTGGCTAAGGAGAAGAAGAACTGGACTGTTGCCCAGTGGTACAAAGTCCTCTTTTCAGATGAGAGCAAAAGTTTTGTATTTCATTTGGAAACCAAAAGTCTGGAGGAAGGGTGGAGAAGCTCATAGCCCAAGTTGCTTGAAGTCCAGTGTTAAGTTTCCACAGTCTGTGATGATTTGGGGTGCAATGTCATCTGCTGGTGTTGGTCCATTGTGTTTTTTGAAAAAAAATGTCACTGCACCCGTTTACCAAGAAATTTTGGAGCACTTCATGCTTCCTTCTGCTGACCAGCTTTTTGAAGATGCTGATTTCATTTTCCAGCAGGAAAATTTGCCCACACTGCCAAAAGCACCAAAAATTGGTTAAACGACCATGGTTGGTGTGTGTTTGATTGGCCTGCAAACTCACCAGACCTGAACCTCATGGAGAATTTATGGGGTATTGTCAAGAGGAAAATGAGAAACAAGAGACCAAAAAATGCAGATGAGCTGAAGGCCACTGTCAAAGAAACCTGGGCTTCCATACCACCTCAGCAGTGCCACAAACTGATCACCTCCATGCCACGCCGAATTGAGGCAGTAATTAAAGCAAAAGGAGCCCCTACCAAGTATTGAGTACATGTACAGAAAAATGAACATACTTTCCAGAAGGCCAACAATTCACTAAAATGTTTTTTTTATTGGTCTTATGAAGTGTTCTAATTTGTTGAGATGTGAATTGGTGGGTTTTTGTTAAATCTGAGCCAAAATCATCACAATTAAAAGAACCAAAAGACTTAAACTACTTTAGTCTGTGTGGATTGAATTGATTTAATACACGAGTTTCACAATTTGAGTTGAATTACTGAAAATAATAATTTCCACGACATTCAATTTATGGGAGATGCACGTATAGTAAATAATACTGCAATAAACACTCGTCTATAAAGTACCGAACATTTAATCTTATACTGCAATGAGATTGAGTGATGGATTGAGTTGTTAGTTAGGTATAGTCAGCATTTAATATAATCCTTATCCCTAATGGTAAAAAAATAATTGTATTGAACATATGAAATGCCCCAACCTGAAGTTGTTGGTTAAACGCCTAAAGGATTGTGAGCTGAAAGAGAGGTTGTCTTACACCCTCCCAAAAATCACATAAAAACACACATTAAACATACAACAATTCATCGTTAACTTTCACTCGCTCAATGATCCTTCAAATCATTTGTTTGTTTCAACTTTGCATCCACTTTAATAATAAGGTGTTCCATTACCTGTCCTCAGACAAAAAACATTCAGGGAAACGGGAACTAAACCCTGCTATTGTTAGCTAATAGTTCTAGAAAATTTGCGGGAGCAAAAGGCGATCATCAAATAAGGTGATCAGCTTAACAAAAACAAGCAGAAAAAAGGACTTGAGGCAAGTTTCTAATGAGTGCTGTTTGGACTAGGGGTCGAGTCGTACACATTTTTTGATGGTAATTTAATGATATATAATATATATATATATTTTATATATATATATATATATATTTTATATTGGATAAAATAATAACATCCAATGATTAATAATAAAATATTAGTTAGTAGTAGTAGTAGTATTATACAGGATATCTATGATTTATAGAAAGGCAGATTTAGACAGAATTATTTTATATAAAGCAATTATAAAAGTTTTTAAACAATATTTCTGTATTTTACTTTAATGTACATGTTATTGATTAATATTATCAATTCAAACTTCTTGTTTAAACAAAAGTCACTGCAATGGATTGTCATTGCCGACTGAAAACAGCACATTCATAGTATACACAATGAACTATCAGAAACAAAAATACAATACTAGAAGGTATATGGGTTATATTACATCAAAATGGAAATACACTGTATGTAAACAGACCCGCTTTGTTTTCAGATATACAGCTGGGGTAATTTTTTTTAATAATATATTTTATAACGAATCAAAAAAAATTATAAGTAATTAAACAAAGAATTAAGTTTAAAGAATTCTATCTTTATAACAAAAAGTTTTTTCAGTTCCAACACTGTATTAATTAGGATTGGTGTATAAACCCAAGATTATCCAGACATTGATCATATTACAGGAATGGGAGAAACCAGATGAAGTTAAACGTTATTGCGGTAACTAGAGTAAAGTTTAAATATATTTTAAAGGAAAACGAGTCATAAAAAATACATTTAATGATAAATCTGAGTTCTCTCTATATTTTAGTCTTGCAATAATACATGAATAGACAAGTAATTTCCAAAAGTCTCCAGTAGAGGATATCATTCTTTCACAGTGACTGCTGTTTTCATGCACCTGGTCTTGTGGTGGTCTGGGTTCCTTGAGTTCCATTAAAAAAGAATTAGTCTTAACTTGTGATGCAGGCTGGAATCATAAATCACTCAGAGTTCACTCATTTAAGCCAGAAGAGAACTTGTCCTCTGAATGAGTCTGGGTTTTTTTTAGAGATCGGCTGATGTTGATTTTTTTTAGAAACCGATACCGATTATCTGCATGTTTATGTGACCACTAACCAATATGCAGAACTGATGTTTATTTATTGTTTTACTTTTGATTGACTTGCAAAACAAAACATTTACATCAGTAAATAAAGGGGGCTAAAACTGAAAGAAAGAAAAAAGTGCACTACCATGAAAGTTTCTTTGCTTAATAAAAGCTCAATTAAGAAAACAAAACATTCTAAACCATCTGAATATCTATGTCTGAGTCTTTCAACATTCTACCAACACTAATATTAACAATACACATAATAGATTTACAAAGTCAAATGTTTTAAATAGAGAACATAAATAAACCACAGGGGAGTCTATTAATTTTCCGTAATCATTCATTTTAAACTACAGTTTTAAAACATTCAGCATCTGCAGTATGAGAATACATTGTGTTGTTTAATAGGCTCTAAAGTGTGTGAGGACAGCCTACTTCACTTGAGTAGTACACATTGTGAGGAAATTAACAAACAAAACAGCAAAGTCATCATTGCTAATACAGAGTCGATCTCAACTGGCGTGTTATCAGAGTTATTAATAGCATTTTTGTCTGTGCATCAATATCTGAGCATCAATAGTATAATTACATTGCTTAAACTAGAGCTTTTAAACCAGCTAAACTACAATGATTGATTACATATCAATCATTATGGATCTCATTTGTAGATTATTGGTGATGTGTTAAATGAAAGCTTAGGCTATCAATTAAAGTAATATCAAGGTAACTTTACCTTAAACTCAGAATGGCGGTCTCAGGTTGATGCACAATGGTTTCTTCGCTGTAAACAACACGTTTGATGTTGACTTACTTAATGTACAACCAATTTGTTAAATGGTTGTAAAACAACATTGAGATCTGTACTCCATTTGACGTACTAGGCCTTTTGTTACTCCGGAAATCTAGGTAGATAAAATCTGGGTTTCCATTTTTCCTGTCCCTGTTGGATTTGTACGAGTACCATTTTTGTTAAGCTAGTTTCTGTTCCCAAACAACTGCTTTCCTTATAGGAAGTAGATGGTTAAAATGGTGTTATTTTATGTGTTTCGCACAAGATTAATACAGGGGGATAGGTAGGGTTTAATGTTCTGGGGTTTAAAAGGGTTTCTGTTTATGTCGGCATTTTGGGTATAGGTAACAATAAGAGGAGAGCCGGGGGGTTAGTGAGGATGGTATACTTGACAAAGGGGTAGTTCACCCAAAAATGAAAATAAACCTATAAATTACTCACCCTCAAGTCACCTAGGTGTATATGACGGTCTTCTTTCAGATGTAATCCAGTCGGAGTTATATATAAAAATGTTTTTGATCTTCAAACAAGGTTCCCTCCCATCCTCCACGTTTTCATGGCACTCAGCGGGTGTTGCATGCTTCAGTCCAAAAGTAGTTAAATAAAAATCTACCATCCCCCCCCCTTTAAAAAAAAAAAGTGTCTCACACGACTCCGGGAGGTGAACAAAGGCCTTCTGTAGCAAATCCATGCGTTTTTGTAAGAAAAATACATATTCAAAACCGTAATAAACCTTATGTAGCTTGCGCCACTGTGATAGCAGCGGATGACGTTTATGAGGTCGGCTTTGCGCATGCGCCACTCAGAAGTGACGAACACGGAAGCGCAGGGGAGAGATCAAAACAAAACAACGGTCACTAATTAGAAGTACAAAACGAGGATTTGTAAAGAAGAATGTCGGAGGACTTCGATATAAGCCAAGAGTTTTGGTTTTCCTTTGCTAAAGTAAGGAAAATTTGCTTCCTTTGCTCCTGTTAACAAACGTTGGTTTTCACGAGGCGCATGCGCAGCGCTGAACTCATACGTCATCCGCCCTGAGCTGCTGTAGGACTGTTGGCGCAAGCTACATTAAAGTGATTATTACGTTTTGAATATGGATATTTTTCTAACAAAAATGCATTGATTCGCTACAGAAGGCCTTTGTTCACCCCCCGGAGCCGTGTGAGACACTTTTTTTATGTATGGGCGCTTTTCACACCGCTAAATTCGGTTGGACTGAAGCATGCAACACCTGCTGAGTGGCATTAAACATCTTGAAAGATCAAAGACCATTTTTAATATAACTCCGATGGATTCGTCTGAAAGAAGAAAGTCATTTACTGGATGACTGATGTAGTTAATTTACTAGAGTAATACTTTTTTTTTTTAAGGCAATCAGTCTACATGCTTTTAACAAGTAAATTAGACCACGGTAAATCCCATCCTGGCTAATACTCCTACTGATAAATTCCTAAAGTGCAGTAAATGCTCAACTTGACGCATATAGTTAGCTCAACGTAAATGGAATACACACCTCGTATTTTTATCTTAAGGGAACATACATATTTTTTAAAATAGCTCATTTTCCAACTCCCCTAGAGTCAAACAGTTGAGTTTACCGTTTTCGAATCCATTCAGCCAATATCCTGGTCTGGCGTAGCAATTTTAGCTGTAGCTTAGCATAGATCATTGAATCTGATTAGACCGTAGCATCTCGCTCAAAAATGACCAAAAATTTTCAATATTTTTCCTATTTAAAACTAGACTCTTCTGTAGTTACATCGTGTACAAAGACCGACGGAAAATGAAAAGTTGCGATTTTCTAGGCCGATATGGCTAGGAACTATACTCTCATTCCGGTGATAAAATCAAGGAACTTGCCTGCCGTAGTACCGGGTTCCTCTGAAAAGAGTCCCCAGCTAGGTAACTTCTAACGTGACCTGCACTAAGTTTGTGTAGTTGGTTATGTTGACGGAAGTTAGCCTATTTTCATCATTGCGCCTGCTGCACCCATGGTACGGCAGTAAAGTTCCTTGATTATTACGCCATATAAAGGTCTTTACGCCTTTTCATAGTGAACTCTTTTTTTTTAACAAGATCAAAGAAAATTAGATTCTTCATGATATGAGACCTTTAAAAGCAGTTTTGTTAGGAACTTCTACCTTCTTCTCTTCACTCTCCTCTTCTAGAGGAACAGTCTTGTGGTTCTTGTGGTCTGTCACATGACACATCAGACACACACGTCTGATCATCAGTGTTGGGGAAAGTTACTTTTAAAAGTAATGCATTACAATATTGCATTACTCCCTAAAAAAAGTAACTAATTACATTACTTAGTTACTTTTTATGGAAAGTAATGCGTTATATTACTTTTGCGTTACTTTTTAAATATGAGCAGGGCTTGAATGTTTTTAATATAAGAAGTTCTATTTTTAGCAAACTAAAAGCCCTTTAACACCAAAAAGTGTAATGAATAAACCACAGGCTGAAGCAAAAGTAAATTAACGTCTGTACAGTAGAACACAGAAGAAAGTTCAACACTCTTCAGCAATAACAAAACGAAGCACAATTGTTAGTTTATCTAAAGTCATTTTTGCCTATTAGTATGGTTGAACTGGATCATCGAAGTTCAGTAGCAAAGACGTTGGTTAATAAAATGGGATTAGATACAGTTGTGTTGTTTAACATTTAATTATCGCAGGTTTGCGTCATATTCTGAGTTTGCTTTTCACCCTTTTATTCATTTTGAGATATACTAAATCTGTTTTTGTGGAGTGGGATGAATAGCACATTCCCATTAGGCTAGAACTACACGTAGCATCATGTGCACACAGCGAACACAACGCTCTCTATCCCCATTTTGCCGATATGTGACAGGAGACTTGTCAGTCATAAATGGGAAACAAAGTAATGGCCTTACTTTTTGAAAAAAAGTAATGCGGTTTACTTTAAGTAGCTTGAAAAAGTTATCTCAGTACGAACGCGTGTTATGTAATGAGTTACCCCCAAACATGGCTGATCACTTACAGAACAGGTCCAGAGGTCTATAGTACGTGGATCTGACATATCTAGGCTCCAGATATCACAGCTCCATCAGTTTGGTTTCTTGAAAGCTGCCATCTCAAAGACGCTTCCAGATGAGTTTCACCAGTAGAGCTCTGACACAAACACACGACTTTAGGGCCCTTTCAGCTTGCTTCCTCGCAAGATGTACACAGAATTCCGGTTTTTTTCTCAGCGTGTTTCTTCTATAAGTGACCTACGCAACCTCTCTGAGTGTTGTATTAATCTTGAGATCAGGTCTTCTGCTGAACTTTTCTTTACAGAGTGGACAGAAGCAGGTCTGTGTGTTTGTCCAGCACTTGCTCAGACAGGTTTTGCAGAAGTTGTGTCCACATGGAGTGCTGAGTGGATCAGTGAACACATCCAGACATATAGAGCACTGAAGCTCCTCAGTCAGTGGACCACTGGAGGATGACATTGCTGGGAAGAGAAATGATGAAGATAAATCACCTACGCTACTAGTCTAAATTTTGGACACACTATTATGTACACAAATGTATAGTGTGCCTATGCCTACTTCATTACAAAATAAATAAAATAAGTGTATTTTTATTAACCTACCTGGAGGATCAGTTAGACTTTGTCTCCTGGTTTATCTTCTTTTTGATGAAATTGATGATTCTGCCATTTCTCTTACCTTCTTCAAAGTCTTTTCATTTACACTTTTTTTTTTTAAATTCACAGTATAAATTATGATCAATAGATTGATATGAATCAACCAGCTAAGCATATCTGCTTCTTGTAATACTTTTTAGTCACATGGGTTTAAATCAAATGTTTTTCTTTTAATAAAAGTTAATCTAAATATTTTTTTCTTTTTAAACTTCATATCAATGTATGCCTGTTTAATCAATAGCTATCTATAATATTTATATTAATATTGTTTTATCTCTATTTTGTGGGGGGAAGAAATGGAAGAAGAAAATTCGTTTATTTTCCCACAAACATACTTCCATGAAATAAACATCGATGCAGATACAGATATATAACCAAGTATAATTTTATTTCCCCTGCATAATATAAAGTATAATCCTGTCTTTCTACATTTATTATGTAGATTTTCACCTGCAGTGTAACAGGCTTCTCTTCAGTCTGTCTGCAGGTTCATTTTCTTTCACTTTCTTTCCTTTACGTCTTGTGACAAAATAACAGAAACGCTAAACATGATTATCAACCAATCAAACGACAAATTAATACAATTCTAATACCATTTCAGTCTAATAGACAACCAAAGTAGATGCCATGCTTAAACCTGGTTCTGTGCAACTTATTCTATTTTGACATAAACCCTAAACCAGGTCACTCCATTAGAAACTGTTCAGGACAATCTCTCTTTCACTATTTATATCAGATGTTTCCACTGGGGTCTTTGAACGACTCAATAAATAAACACCCTGGTAAATTAATTAATGTTCATTTAATAGAGGAATTAGGTACTTTGATAAAACGTCTGCAGTTCAGTTCATGGGTTGAGACTTTTATTTTGAAATCTCAGGGCGGAAGTAATCCAGGAAGGGATTCCCCCACGTGTGCGCCACATTCTCATGTTTTCAGTGATGCAGACAAACATGGGAGAGATCGAGGACAGCACCGTGAGACCCAAAGTCACCGATGCTAAAGGCATCCTCAAACAGAACCGAGAGTTCCTGGATTACTTCTGGGACATCGCGAAGCCCGAGCGAGAAATCCGCCTCAAAGCGATCGAGGATTTGATCGAACACTTGAAGCAGAGCGAGAAGGTATGTATGGAAGTGGTGTACTCTGATCATTGAATATTGTGGCCATATGGTGTATGGGTTCTTGAAAGGTTCTCGAATTTTAAGTTTTAATAACTTTTTTAATTACATTTTAACGAACATGCACTGCTGTTCAAAAGTTTGGGATCGGTACGATTTTTAATGCGTTTCTGTTTAATCCATGGCTCCTTGCCTTCGCATTTATTTGACCAAAAATACAGAAAAAAACTGTAATATTGTAAAATATTATTTCCGTTTAAAATACTGGTTTTCTATTTTAATATACATTAAAAAATGATTTATTCCTGTGATCTGCAGCTGTATTTTCAGCATCATAACTACAGTCTTCAGTGTCACACGATCCTTCAAAAAACATAATATGCTGATTTATATCAGTGCTGGGAAACAGTTGTTTGCTGCATAATTCGTGTATTTTTGTAACATTCATACTTTTTTTTTTTTTGCAGGCTATTTGAGGAAATGGGAATATACTCTGGAAATGAAATAAAGGTAAAAAGAATAGTTTATTTCAAATAGAAATCTTTCCTAAACAATTGAAGTTTTTATGTATAATTTTTGATTCAATTATTTAACACATCTTACAGAAATAAAAGTATATTAATTTCTTTAAAAACAAGAATGACCCCAAAACTTTGAACGGTAGTGTATTTGTTGCAAACTATTTATAATTGATGATGCTGGCAAATAAGCTTTGATCACATGAATAAATTATATTTTAAAGTATATTCAAATAGAAAACAGCTATTTGAAATTGTATTAATATTTCAGAATTTTACTGTTTTTTCTGTATTTCTGATCAAATAAAAGCAGCCTTGGTGAGCAGAAGAGACTTCTTTGAAAACATACTCCTATGATCCCAAACTTTTGAACGTCAGTGTATATATATATATTAATAAATTGATAAAATCTATTCAATCATGTATTTTTTCCTATGTATTGTAGAAATCACATTTTCACTTAATTTGCTATTACCAAAGAAAGAGATCACCATAGCAACTGATTTCCAATGCTTTAGCACTATGTAACTTTTGGCGCTCTATCAGTTAATAAACAGAACAAAGGTTATGTCTATGGCGATTCATGCAGGTATGTGTTACTCCGCAGCGGTGACGACACGACCAGCCTACAATAGTCCAAATATAAGCACTTATTATAAGTGTACCGTAGTGATCGGAATAATACGACAAAAAAAAAACCGGTTTTGGAAAGAGAATTCATGATGTACTCGCTCATTATATACATTTTGTCAATTTTGAACACAGAAAAAATTACATAGTGCTGCTTTAACACAATAGTCATGCATGGAAGATGTGAGCGTGCATGATAGTCCGAGGATTCAGATTCATGTCAGAAATGCATGTTTGCTTCATGTTTTCATCTAGCCGGATGAGTTGAAGTATTCACTGAAGAGACTAGTGGATGGCCTTTCTCACACAAGAGACGAGGCTCGGTCAGGACACAGTGTTGCACTCGCTCAGGTATTTTTAACCAGTCAAGTTTTATCTTCACGTCTTTTTATAGCAGTTATTAGATATGACTATTATTGTTTTCTGTATGAAGCTGCTGAGTGTATTTGAGGAGATCTCCCTGAAATCCACACTAGACAGCGTCAAAGAAAAGCATAACCTCCAGACAGCCAAAAAGGTGAGGATTTCACATGGAACCTGATGTGCCCTTAATACTTTATAATCCTAGTCATCTGTCATAATCATGGAGCTCATAGGTTCTTGATGTGATGCTTCAATTCTTTTGACAGAAATTCATCAGAAATGCAGCGTTTGGGAATTTCTTCGGCGTGCTCGCCCTGTCTCAGTCCACACGTCTGCATACGGTCAGAGAATCGTAGTGTTGCGTTGTTGCTTTTATATGGGCAAAAATCACTGGAAAGAAATAGATTTTGGAAACACTAATTATCTTGCATATCATTTGGGATGCAATCTGGGATTCAGATAAACTCTGATTTGTGTTGATGATCTTTTCCTGTCTCTCATTCCTCAGGAGCCGCAGGTCATGTTGGAGTGTGTGCGGCTCCTGCAGAGTCTGTCCCATTACAGAGAACACCTGAGAGACCTGCCCAGAAAAACCATGGTCGACATCCTGTCAGAGGTCATTGTTATTGTAATATTTCCCTCCTAATTTTGTTGTATAGACATTGAAAGAAGTGTTTGTAGAAGTGCCCTAATATGTATAACAATGATATCTATATGTGACCCTGGGCCACAAAACTAGTCATAAGGGTCAATTTTTAAAAATTGAGATTTATACATCATCTGAAAGCTGCACAAATAAGCTTTTTCCAAAAATTGATGTATGTTTTGTTAGGACAATATTTGGCCGAGATACAACTATTTGAGAATCTGAGGGTGCCAAAAAAAAAAATCTAAATATTGAGAAAATCGTCTTTAAAGTTATCCAAATGCAGTTCTTAGCAATGCATATTACTAATCAAAAATTAAGTTTTGATATATTTACAGTAGGAAATATACAAAATATCTTCATGGAACATGATCTTTACTTAATGTCCTAATGATTTTTGGCCATTAAAAAAGAAAAAAGAAAAAAACTCTATAATTTTTGACCATACCATGTATTTTTGGCTATTTTTACAAATATACCGCAGCGACTTAAGACTGTTTTTGTGCTCCAGGGTCACATATATTAATTAACGTAGTATTAATAATAATAACCGTTATATTTATTATATGATAGTATAATGTAGGTATATATTTGTACACTATAAGTCCAAAGTTGGAATAATAATGACCATTTACTGACCATAATATGCTAAAAAAACATGAATATTGTGTGAAATATAGTACAATTTAAAGACACTGTCTTTTATTAGATGATATTGTAAAATATATTTATTCCTGTGATATGCAAAGCTGAATTTTCAGCATCATTACTCCAGTCTTCAGTGTCACATGACCTTCAGAAATCATTTTATTTTCATTCAATTTGGTGCTGAATTATTATTATCAATTATTATCAGTGCTCATTTTTTTATGAATGGATCTCATTATTGTCAATGTGGAAAACAGTGTGTTCCCAGGATAATTTGGAATGATACGATAGTGGCTTCAATAAAATAAGCAGCACAGCTGTTTTGTTACCTTTCTTAGTAATAATAGTAAAAAAATTGATTATTAGAAGCAGATCAGCATATGAGAATTATTTCTGAAGGATCATGTGACACGGATTACTGGAGCCATTTGGGAATTCAGAGAAACTCTCAGTTGTTGATGATCTTTTACTGTCTCTCATTTCTATAATGTTTCGTTTGCATTGTGTTTGTTGCATAGACATCGAAGGAGGTGTTTGAAGAGGTGCTCCTGAGCGCCCTGCAGTCTGACCTGACCTCTGCCCTCAACACTCCCGAGCAGCTCGAGCTCCTCCTAGTGGCCCTGCAGAAGTTCCCCTCTGTGCTCAAACCCAAAAAACTCAAGAAACTATTGGGAACCACTGCAGTCATTACTAAAGAGAACATGCCGAAGTAAGTGTGTCTGACTTTGTTACAGATTTAATTGAGAGGTCTATGTAATTGGGTATAATGAATTATATATTTTACATTTTAGATTTTTGAAATGGTTTATTAAAAATGAATTTATAATGTAATAAATTGTATATGAAATAATGTAATTCTATAATTATTTATTAGAATGAATCACTGTTTATTATTTTACTTATTGGCTTA
This sequence comes from Sinocyclocheilus anophthalmus, assembly GCA_018155175.1. Lineage (NCBI taxonomy): Eukaryota > Metazoa > Chordata > Actinopteri > Cypriniformes > Cyprinidae > Sinocyclocheilus > Sinocyclocheilus anophthalmus. The sequence goes on along the minus strand of JADLZN010003299.1, from coordinate 126,703 downwards.
TTTTTTGTTGATTTTATTCGAAAGAGCAAAATGTCGTGTTTTACACATGGTAGGTTAAAACATGCTCTTGTTAGTATGATTTATTTTATTTATTTTTTAGTTGCATATTTATTGTGTTTTATAAGTGGGAAGTTAAAACCGTGATTTAAATTTTTTTTTGTGCTTCATTGTTTTATCAATTCTTTTGTTACATCCCGGCTCAAGGAAGCAACAAAATACAAAAGGTTCTGAGTCCAAGTATCAGATATTTATTAACTTAGGGGTTCAAAAAGAAGAAAAATAAACAATAATAAAGAATCACATAATTAACAGAATTAAACTAAAATTGACAAAATGGCAAAAGGTCCAGCCAAGCTCAAATGCAGGATGGTCTTCACAAAGGATCCAGGTCTCTTAAATATCCAGTTTGTGACTGATAACAGGTGGATTCGTATAACCTGTAAAAATAGAAAGGAACAACAACCCGTAACACTTTTGATGTGCACTTGCAGGTTGGTGGAGGTTTTGAAGACGGCCGCTCGTTCTGTGAAGAAGGAGAACATTCTTCCCCCCTTGGGGTTCTTGCGCGTTTGGACTGGTTTTGTAAGGCGGTCCTTGCGAGAGGTCGTTCGAGGACAACTTCGAGATGTTCTGGAATGAAGCCATTATCAAAGGCATGCTGTCAGAGATGCCTGGACCCACACAGTGAGTTTAACATGTGTAGCCAAACCTTAACCTGCTAGTTCAAGTGTCTAATATATGCCAGATATGGGCATGCCCAGATATTACTTCACTGCATTTGATTAGTAGGAATTATTTTGCACATAATAATATCTGACATCTTTTTGTTAAGTGTAAAATGTTTTCAGTGTCTTAGAATGTAACTGTTAAGTTCGTAGAAAGTGTTGATCTGGGATGGAAGTGATCGTGGTTATCAAATCAACCAAATGCAGCATAATAATGAATAATTAGAATGTTAATTTTTGTTTGAGAAATACTTTTTTTGCATGTATGCATTCATTTATTTAAAAAGTAGTTTAATATATTGTAAATTGTATAAATTTTATTTATTTAGTTATTTAAAATGTCGTTTAATTGCATTTAGGTATTGTGTAATTTTATTATTTGGTTAAAGTTTAGTTTTATTTTAAAAAAGTTTTGATTGTCAAATGGTGTTGTATTATTAAAATGTATCTTATGGTTAAGTTATTGAATTTGATTAAGTTTATTGATTTATTTGAAATGTTATTATTAAAAAATTCCTTTTATTGTTAATTTTTGAGTTTACTTTATTTACAAATGTAGTATTTATGTAATATGTGATGTTTTATAATTGAAAACCATCTTTATTGTTAACATGTGATTTCGTTAATTTTAATTTAAATAAATATATATAACTATTATATGCATAGATATAAATAAATAGGCCTATAGAAACCCATGTAATTTAAAATAGAATCATGGGTAAATTTTTACTGATCTTAATCATTAAGAATTGTTTCAATACCCGTTAGGGGTGTGCGATATATATTGTCTGCAATAATATCGTAATTGTTGTTTTCACAAAGTGCGATTTGACTATCGATTATTTTGCAAAAAACCAAACAAAACACTCCTACAGAGCGCACGCCATACATTACGTGAATAAGCGCATTTAGAGTGCGCTTCTTTCACTGCATGATGCAGTCAATTAAAATGCATTTAGAATGATCGCAAATTCAAGACATAAGACCCCATGGGGGCAGAAAATGTATATATTTTTACCACTTCATATAGTTAATCAATTTCACACGAAGAGTGACGTTTTTCTTCAAAAATTACCATGATTACAAATGTGACATTGATTTGTTTTACAACAGTTCAATAAACAATAAGTTAATATTATGAGACTTATGTTTTAGACACTATATTGTCTGTTTTTGCGCTATTTCTCCAACAAAAATAATTCCAAACACAGCCACAGCGCTGTTTTGCGTCTCTGAGCAACATGACGGTGTTTAGTTCCTGAATGAAATCAAACAGTTTAAATGATTCGGTTCAATCGCAATGAATCACTTACTAACAGTGACTTGCTGCCACCTACTGACAGTTTAAATTTCACATTTAAAGTATCTTTTCATTTTTTAAATAATTTAAAATATCAGTATTCAACGTTTTATGTTTGTTTAATATATCAAAACATTATATATGCATGCGTAACTGCAGGTTAAATGCATTCATGACCTGCATTAAACAGTGTACATCTAAATGCCACTTCAGATGCAACTTCTGTGTTTCCTCTGCATTGCAAAGATGAATTGATACTGATTTCATTTGCTTGCTAACAGCCCAAATGTCTTATTATTCTAATCACTGATTAAATGTAAGAATTTGACACAAAAGATAATGCACACTTATAGAAAAAAATGGCTATAAAGGTGGGATGAGAAAATGCCCATAAAATGCAAAAATCAGTTTAAACTATTGGAAAAGATTAATTTCTATCAGTGTGAACTGACCACCACAAAGAATATGAAAAACATTAGGGAGTAGGAGTCAGCTGTCCACGGCAGTCCTTAAGGTACAAGCACAATAACACACTCAGCAAAATATCGTCTAATTAGCGGTATCGATAAAATCCCAGAATATTATCGAGATATAATTTTTTTGCCAATATCGCACACCCCTACTACCCGTTAGAATATGATGCCCAAAACGCTAAGTTTATCTATGTTATTATCAGTTATTTGAGTTTCGGGTTGTTGGGAGGTCTATGCGCTGCTGTCAGTCGCCTCAGCTGGAGTTTGTGTGTCCGTGATGTGATGACACACTACGGTAACACAGGCTGTCCCGCACAGGTCTGTCTTATATTTGTGATGTGTATGTTCCCAGATGTTTTTAAGTAAAAAAAAAATTGTTTAGTTAACACGAATGTAAACACTTTAATTCGGAGTAAAAGGAGACTATTAGAGTTTTAAAAATTATAGTGCGGAGAATTTGCCATCAGAGTTGTCATATAGGTGTATTTATGCCATTTAAATAAATGTGCCAAAGAGCTAGTTACGAATTCTGAATACCGCCTGTGCCATACTAATGTAGTTTATCAGCGTCGTTCTCCCTCAGCTGGAGACCTCCGATTTTCAAGTTTTGCTCCAGAAATGGAAGAAGTACGGTGGGGGGGAGTGGTTTCATGGGGGCTGCGATGACGCTGACAAACAGTCGTCGTGCTGTTGTGGCGCCTCACTTCACTCAGCTCACAAACAGGGCTACCTGGTCCCGTCTGCGGAAGGATATGGAGGCACAAGGCCATGGGTCTGTCTGCGTGCAGAAGTACGGGGAGTGGTGATGGAGGCTTCTGCAAGCCAAAGCTAGAGAAATGATGGACTTCAGAACCAGCAGACAGAAAGGAAAACAGTAGAGAGACTGAAGTAGAAGTATGCAGGGGTTTAGAGTGAGGTGTTTTTTAAAGAATTGACTGATTAAAAACATAAGGAATAGAAGTTTGAAAACAAAAAAAAAAAGGTAAGTATATACTTTGACAGGCAGATTTGTCTAACGTGATCTTATGATTTTCATGAGGTTTATAAAACCATATGTATAGTATAATAATAATAAAACAATATGTAGATATACTTTTAAATATGATGTAAATATAATAAACAATCCCTAATAATTATGGACAATAAATACAGTCATAACATGGAAATATTTAATATAATTTAACATTAATAATATAAATATTAGTAGTGTGTATTAATAATAATTTCTAAGAATAAATATAATTCATATTTTTTTATGTTTTATCATCTATTCTTTTAGACATAAACTCTCTTCATTATATAGACAAAAATAGAGTCATTTTACCATGTAAGTTATATTTATGTATGTATTATAACTTCTTGATAATTATGATTAGATTATAAATCTACGAATACTACTAATGGGAATCATTTAATTAATTTATATAATAATATGTATATTTTAATTTATATTATTATATACCATTAAGGATTCATATGTGAATTATATAAATAAATAGAATAGTAACTATTCATTTATCCTTTCATTATAATAAGTTGTAATATTAATAATAATATGAACTTAACAGTGTTATGAGTATTTTTATAAATCAATCTTATAGTACAACATCTCTATGCACTAAATATTGTTTTTATGAAAATTATTTGTATTAAATATTTTTTATATTATATATAAAAATAGTTAATACAAAACATATATATGATATGATGCAATTAATATGAAAGATTAACAAGATTAATACACATTTGTAATTTGATTAGTAATTAACAATTCTTTGTATAAGTGTTTTTTTTTTCATCTCCAGGCAGTTCCCTCTCATGCAAACTTCATATTTATTCAGATTTATTTCTTGCTGTAGGAGTGACAGCTGCGTTGCCAGGTTTCGTAAATGGATCATTCTTCGCCTCGCGTTCATTGTGGAAAACCATCAGATTAAGAAACGGGAGGATCTCGTCATGAAAATGGCTCGGTAACTCATCTTGAGATCTCACTAATGGTCTCTACATGACTCCTGTGGCAACTCCTCTGATATGAATCGGTGGTATTGCGATGCTTTATCTTTCTTCTGTAGGTTTATTTTCTTCCACGCTTTCTTTGATGTGAAGAAACCCACCCCAGAAATCCCTGAGACGACGCAGGCTCTCTCAGTGCCCATCGATCAACAAACACGAGCCAGCATCTCTTCAGCCTTCTACGGGTCAATAAAACTTTTCAGTAAAATTTAGCAAATTTAATTAAAAAAAATTTAATCAGTCATAATAAAGAGCATTTTTAAAAAGAGATTTTTCTTTTTATAAAATGTAAATGCTATGGATGCAACGAGGGGAAAAACAGTTTTTATTGAATGAAACAAGTTAAAGGGATAGTTCACCCAAAAATGAAAATGTGATGTTTATCTGCTTACCCCCAGAGCATCCAAGATGTAGGTGACTTTGTTTCTTCAGTAGAACACAAACGAAGACTTTTAACTCAAACCGTTGCAGTCTGTCAGTCTTATAATGAAAGTGAATGGGAATCATGGCTTTGAGAGTCAAAAAAACATACACAAACAAAACCAAATTAAACCCTGCGGCTCGTGGCAACACATTGATGTCCTAAGACACGAAAAGGTGTGTGCAAGGGGGACAATGAACTGTTAATTGTTTTTTACCTCGATGCATGCAATGTGAACTGTCCTGAGCACGTCCTTGACAGCCGGCGTGTCTTCTTCTTGCTTTACTGCGGATCGCAGACTTATAAGTGCATTTATCTCTCAAATGGACCATTGACACTAATAATTGAGATTGTAGATAGCGTGTCAATGGTCCATTTTGGAGATATGTGGCGGTAATGCACTTATAAGTCTGCGATCCACCGTAAAGCAAGAAGAAGACGCGTCACGCGCCGGCTGTCGAGGACGTGCTCAGGACAGTTCAGACATTGCAGTGCATCAAAGGTAAAAAACGATATAAATACTGTTCAGTATCTTGCACAGACCGATTGTTTCGTGTCTTTACACATCAATGTATCATCACGAGTCGCAGGGTTTAATTTGGTTTTGTTTGTGTTTTTTTTTTTACTCTCAAAGCTGTGATTCCCATTTACTTCCATTATATGACTGACAGACTGCTACGGTTTGAGTTAAAAATCTTCGTTTGTGTTCAAACAAAGTCACCTACATCTTGGATGCCCTGGGGGTAAGCAGATAAACATCACATTTTCATTTTTGGATGAACTATCCCTTTAAATTAAGGTATTAATTATAAATGTAGAGTTAAATTAAGTATCTGCTTCATCTCCTCCAGTCTTCTGCAAGGCCTGAACACAATGGCTGTGTTAGGAGATTCTGCTGAGGCGGAGAGGAGGATTCTAGGTGTTAAAGCTGATGGAAGCATATGGATCTACTGTGTGGTCCAGTACGCCACCACGCTGCTCAACCAGAGCAAACATGTCCAGAGCGTTCAGAGCCTCAGTCCAGAGCAGAGACGGGGCTGGGACAGGTGACGCATCCTGCAAGACACTACTCATGATCTCAGTCATAACACATTGAAGAACAAGAAAAGGCTGTTTTCTACTTTATGACCTTTGAAATGTAAACGAGTAAAGTGCGGTAGATGGACTGCAGCTGAAATGCCTTCGGTGATTTTGTGTTGTGTGTGTTTAGTATGCTGGAATCAGTGGAGGCCTTGAGGAAAAAAGCAAAGAAGTCTTCTTCACCTGAACACTCGGCGTTCCAGCACCTCTTCCTTCTCGTTGGCATTCAGATGTTCAAGGTTTGATTCTTCTTGGCTTGATAAATGTCTGTAACATTAGATCAAAGGTTCACAAACTTTTTTGTCAACTGAACCTCCTGAGATTTTAAGGTAATATTTCAATAATTTAACTGCATACCCCCGAGTTCACTGTTACATTGTCAAAGAACAGTATGCCTGACTTCAGTCTAGCGCGAGTTTAAGCACTCTCAAATAACTCCCCTTATAATCAGTGAAGCTGTCTATACACGGTTTGATGAATGAATCTCCTACTTACATCATACGTACATCTGCACTTTGTTGTTTATGATGAGAGATTACACTCAGCGAGCACGCGCACTGAACAAATCTCCGGTGTTTCAGCGATGACTCATCTAAACCCCTCTGATTGGCTGCTGCGTTCCTAAACTCAACAGACTCGTGTTCGATTGGTTATAATGCGCAACACTGTAAAAGCGCATAAAAGATCATTGCGCAAATGAGCAGATCTAATTTAATGCGGCAAGTCAACACTTCAGTTCATTTTCATTTGTTCGCGGACTGCCGTCCTGATGTCGTTTTATGCAGCAGGCATTTTAGTCCACGTGTGGTTGCTAGTTTCTACAAGAGGAACAGATAGTGTGGATATGAAGTAATTGATAGGCGACAATGGAACCATGGACGAGCCATTATTTTAAATTGGAATTTCTCTGGATTTACAAATCCTTGGAAGCTTTTGGGATAACGTAAGTACACAACTGCATGAAATATATAAACATGTGCAAGGGTTTTTGGATATTTTTACGAAAATCGGACATATTGTGCTTTAAATAATATTCTTTATTTAAAATGATTATTTAATTGTACGTTAGGGATTTAATTATTAGCTTTCTTCGACTTCTGAACTACAGTTTGGGAACCCTGCGTTAATAATCAAATAGCAAAAGCAAGGTCTGTATCTGTGCTCCAAATGCGGTATAAAACATCCTATGTTGTTATGTAGTCAAAGGTTTTTTAATTCTGTTGTCAAAAATCAGAAATAAAAGGACTTGTCACTTCATCACGATTATCAGTTGAGCATTCCTGTAGCTCATAAAGTGTAGCATGGTGCTAGAAATGCCAAGGTTATGGGTTTGATTCTCAGGGAATGCATGAACTGATAAAATGTTTACCTTGAATGCAATGTAAGTTGCTTCGGATAAAAGCATCAATCAAATTCATAAATTAAACAAATGTAGAGAATCGGGCATTTATACACAATTTTTTTTTAAGAAGATAAAAAACAAATCTAATGGGAATAAGATATTGTAAGATAATATTATTATTATTATTTATTTTACTTAGTTTTTTCTGTGGACACTGTAAAGCTGCTTTGACAGAACCAGTATTATATAAAGCACTATACAAATAAAGGTAAAAAAAAAAAAAGAAAGTCTTGGTTTTACTGCCGTTCATTTTTGCTATTTGAAAATAGTTGTTGGAAATTAAGTACAAGAAAAAAATCATGTGCTTTACATTGCTATTCAAAATAAAATAAAATTGATTGAATATGATTGATTGAAATCATTTCTGAATGTGCTTAAGTCTGTTTTACTGCCTTTATTTTGTGATCTTGACATGCATGTTGTTCTCGCTCCAGGCTCCAGAAGAAAGTTTGGAGCTGTTGAATGATTTGCGGACCTGCATGGAGAAAGCTCAGGCTAAGAAATCAAAGAAGAAGAAAGCGAGTAAGTTGGAGTGGTTCAGTGCAATTAATGTATTTAATGATTTTGACTTCTGTTTTTGATGTAGTGCTTTATTCTTGCTTGATTATGCACTAATGGCGTGTGTGTGTGTGCGTGCGCGCGCGCGCATGTGTGTGTGTTTCTTGCAGATGGCAAGAGCTCTGATGAGGAGCCGCTCTGGGTGGAGGTGGTTGTTGAGATCCTGCTGTCGCTCCTGTCTCAGCCCAGTCGACTCACTCGTGGTGTGTGTAAAGCTGTGTTTAGCCGTATCTGTCCTCACCTCACCCAAGAAGCTCTCAGCTCCATCCTGAACGTAAGAGACTGCTGACTAATTAACAGTGCTATTTTAGTGTTGTTTACATGCTGTTATGATATTAATGTTGAATTAGCTTCTATTTTTATTTTAATTTGAGTTTGTTTTAGTAAATGTGCATTTTCAAAATATTTATTTTTAGCATTAATTAATATTTATTTTAGTTTTAGTTGTTCAACTCAAACTTAATTTGTTTTAGTTAGTTGCCAAGGCTAAATATCAAATGTTTACCCTTTTTAAGCTTTTAGTCTAATATTTATATTTTATTTGAGCTTTCTCAATTTGTGAAAACACATATTTTTGTACTGTCCTCCACCAAGTTTAAATTGTAAGTTAGCGATTAAGCTGCTTCTTCATATTTGTTATAAACAGACATAAGTGTACATGTTCAGTTTTACCCACAATGCATTTAGCTTCCATAATGTGATGTATTTCTGAGTGAAACTGATAAATGTGACCCTGGAGCACAAAAGCAGTCTTAAGTCGCTGGGGTATATTTGTAGCAATAGCCAAAAATACATTGTATGGGTCAAAATAATAGATTTTTCTTTTATGCCAAAAATCATTAGGATATTAAGAAAAGATCATGCTCCATGAAGATATTTTGTAAATGTCCTACTGTAAATATATCAAAACTTCTCAAGATTTTTGATTAGTAATATGCATTGCTAAGAACTTCATTTGGACAACTTCAAAGATGATTTTCTCAGTATTTAGAATTGTTTTCACCCTCAGATTCCAGGTTTTCAAATAGTTGTATCTCGGCCAAATATTGTCCTATCCTAACAAACCATACATCAATGGAAAGCTTAATTATTCAGCTTTCAGATGATGTATAAATCTCAGTTTCAAAAAAATGGACCCTTATGACTAGTTTTGTGGTCCATGGTCTCACATTCTGGAGGAAATCATTTAGGGTGGGCTTTATTTCATGAGGATTTGATTGAATAGTGGGTGTTAGGCTGATTGGTGATACTATTGGTAAATTCTACATTTTCCCCGTCCACATGGCTGTGATTAAATGAGAGACAGTAATTGCATTTTGTTAATGCTATGAACCTCTTTTTTTTTTTTTTAAATAATGCACATTATTAATGTACATAATGATTATTTGTGCTGTATAAGACACAGATAATTTATTAAGAAAGTAAATGGGGTCTTGTTTTGATTGATTTTTTTAGGTTCTAGACCCAAACAAGGATGAGGATGAAAGTGGTGTTATGGTGACTGATGAGAAGGAGAAAAAGAAAAAACATAAAGAGGAGGAAGAGCGAGATGAAGAAGAGGATGATGATGTGGAGGTGAGACTGTCCATCATGAGTATTTATGCCATCAAACTGAATCATTTTGTATCTAAATCTGTACATTTCAAATGTTTCCCTTCTCTCTTTTTCATTTCATCAGGATGAAGAGGGTTCTGATTCCTCCTCCTCTTCCTCTGAAGATGATGATGAAGCCATGGAGGAAGGAGAAGGGGTGGATCAGAACTTCCGTTTGGATTTGATGAAGGTTCTGCAGGGTCAGAATGCTCTGGTGTGAACGAATAAATGAATTTTCACCGCATACACAGTTGTAACCTAGAATATGCCTGTGTGAACATTCCAGATAACTCAAAGAGTGAATCAATAGTAGCAGATGTTCTGTTGTTCTTGTTTAGGCCACTGAAGAGGATGGCAGTGATGAAGAGGAACTGGATGATGCGGCCATGATGAAGCTGGACGGAAGCCTTTCTGCTCTCTTTCTGGAGCAGAAGAAAAAGATCCAAGCCAAGAAAGATGAGAAGGACAGACTCCGCAAGGAAAAGGTCCTCGTGCGGGACTTCAAGATTAAAGTATGGCTTTGAATATATGTTTGATCTTATTTTTATCTATTATTATCAAATTATTATTATTATTATGTAAGTTTTAAGTTAGTTATAAACAGTATTTCTTCTCATATAGAACAAATGAATTTAATGTATATAAGATAATATCTAGATAGTTTTTTTGTAAAAAAATTTTTTTTATATTATTACTATTTATAACCATATACAGCGTCAAACAGATGACTTTGGCATTTGTGTTGCAAGTTTTTAAGCAGTTTATTTGTTGAAAAATTGTCCCACTTACATATTCTGTACAATGTCAGGTGTCTCTTACACCTGCCGAAGTAATCATGGATTCCTAAAGGGTCTAGTATGCTAATGCACTTTTACAAGTTGTTTGAACTGAAATGTGTGTTAGCAGTGTGTGTACACAACCACCCTAAAATTATAAAAATCCACCCGGTGTTTTTTTTTAAAAATCTGGTTAAATGTTTTTCCCCTTTCTCAAATCGAGCCGATCTCAGATGCCAGGCCCCTCCCCCGATAGTTTGATTGGCAGTAGTTTTTCAGCACAGACTGGACTGGTGTCTTCCCTTAGACCTGCCCTGAGTGAGCTGTCATCAGTCCGCCCTTGTTTCACCGCTGGAGCAGATGTAGACAAGAATGAATTCTAAGCGATTGAGGTGTTTTGTTGTTTGATGTAATAATGAATATAGCAGTCGTCGTTTACTCCCGACATTTGAGCCGCTGAACTCGCAGTGGATTAAATTTGTTTCTGAAGGGAATGCGCCCCGATCTACATAAATGCGTCTATGTTCGCGTGAATTATTCATGATCCAGCCTCATCTACATAAGAATTGAGTATAATGTTTTGTAATGAATCTTTGCAATCACCTTTCCTAATAACATGCTAGTTAGCAAGTTTCACGATGAATACAGTAAACAGTCCGCTGAGAGCAGCCCGGAAGGGAGGGGCGGGGTCAGCAGAGCTCATTGACATTTAAAGGGAAATGCTACAAAAATGGCTTGATCTGAAAAGAGTTGTTTTTGACAGGGTAAAAAAGGTGTTTTTTTTTACACTACCATTGAGAAATTTTATCCAAAGTATGTTATAGACTTTTCATTTAGACCCTAAAGAAATGATATCAACTTGTTGAAAATGGGCATCCTATGACCCCCTTAAGACTGATTAATGATTAGTCGATGTTGAAAAAGTGTATACAAACCCAATTCCAAAAAAGTTGGAACACTGTACAAATTGTGAGTAAAAAAGGAATGGAATAATTTACAAATCTCATAAACTTATATTTTTATTCACAATAGAATATAGATAACATATCAAATGTCGAAAGTGATACATTTTGAAATGTCATGCCAAATATTTGGCTCCTTTTGGATTTCATGAGAGCTACACATTCCAAAAAAGTTGGGACAGGTAGCAATAAGAGGCCGGAAAAGTTAAATGTACATATAAGGAACAGCTGGAGGACCAATTTGCAACTTATTAGGTCAATTGGCAACATGATTGGGTATCAAAAGAGCCTCTCAGAGTGGCAGTGTCTCTCAGAAGTTAAGATGGGCAGATGTTCACCAATTCCCCCAATGCTGCGGCGATAAATAGTGGAGCAATATCAGAAAGGATTTTCTCAGAGAAAAATTGCGAAGAGTTTGAAGTAATCATCATCTACAGTGCATAATATCATCAAAAGATTCAGAGAATCTGGAACAATCACTGCGTAAGGGTCAAGGCCGGGAAACCATACTGGATGCCCGTGATCTTAGGGCCCTTAGACGGCACTGCATCACATACAGAATGCTACTGTAATGGAATTACAACATGGGCTCAGGAATACTTCCAGAAAGCATTGTTGGTGAACACAATCCACCGTGCTATTCGCCGTTGCCGGCTAAAGCTCTATAAGTCAAAAAAGAAGCCATATCTAAACATGATCCAGAAGCGCAGGCGTTTTCTCTGCGCCAAGGCTCATTTAAAATGGACTGTGGCAAAGTTGAAAACTGTTCTGTGGTCAGACGAATCAAATTTGAAGTTCTTTTTGGAAAACTGGGACGCCATGTCATCCGTACTAAAGAGGACAAGGACAACCCAAGTTGTTATCAGCGCTCAGTTCAGAAGCCTGCATCTCTGATGGTATGGGGTTGCATGAGTGCGTGTGGCATGGGCAGCTTACATCTGGAAAGGCACCATCAATGCTTAAAGGTATATCCAAGTTCTAGAACAAAATATGCTCCCATCCAGACGTAGTCTCTTTCAGGGAAGACCTTGCATTTTCCAACATGACAATGCCAGACCACATACTGCATCAATTACAACATCATGGCTGCGTAGAGGAAGGATCCGGGTACTGAAATGGCCATCCTGCAGTCCAGATCTTTCACCCATAGAAAACATTTGGCGCATCATAAAGAGGAAGATGCGACAAAGAAGACCTAAGACAGTTGAGCAACTAGAAGCCTGTATTAGACAAGAATGGGACAACATTCCTATTCCTAAACTTGAGCAACTTGTCTCCTCAGTCCCCCAGACGTTTGCAGACTGTTATAAAAAGTAGAGGGGATGCCACACAGTGGTAAACATTGCCTTGTCCCAACTTTTTTGAGATGTATTGATGCCATGAAATTAAAATCAACTTATTTTTCCCTTAAAATGATAGATTTTCTCAGTTTAAACATTTGATATGTCATCTACATTGTATTCTGAATAAAATATTGAAATTTGTAACTTCCACATCATTGCATTCTGTTTTTATTCACAATTTGTACAGTGGCCCAAATTTTTTGGAATCGGGTTTGAGTAGTTAAAAATATGCAAGTTTTTCTCTGCAGCGGCTGATTTCAGGTAATCGATTTGTTGTTTTCAGGTACTGGACAGGGTGGAGATGTTTTTGAGCAAACAGGAAGCATCCGCTCTGGTTCTTTGGGTTGGTGGAAACCGCTGCTCAGGGCGGGATCGAGAACGGATGAGCTCCGAAACCATCCACCAGGAACAGGCGGTCCTGCGCAGGTCCCGCAGACATCTCAAGGGTGGAGCAGTGCTTTTGAGTGTTATTTAAAAACTTTTTATAGTATTTTATTTTTATTTGTTTTATTTTATTTTTATTTTATTTAAATTTGAGTAATTTTGGTAAATGTATGTCAGTTTTATTCTTTTCATAATTCTCTAGAGCTTTTATTAAAGTGTTTTTCTTTTAGTACTTAGAAATTTACTTATTTTAGTTTTTCTTATATTATTTATTATTGAATGAAAACTGAAAAATTAGTGCTGTCAATCGATTCATTTTTTTACTAATTAATCACACATTTTTTTCCCACCTAACATTAACATTTTTAAATATACTTTTATATTGCAGTAATTTTACATTCAATCTTCAAATTAACGCACAAACAACATAAAGACATTATATTTTTAATATTTGTTTAATAGCATCTTTTTTTTAAGACCTGAAGGCGAGTATCACTGATACCAGAACTACTGATGTCTAAGAATTTTTCCCCCTTAATATTTAATCATTGATTATAGCCATTCAACATTACAGTATAAATGAGAGCTATCAATTTGAACATTTATTAGACTTTAAAAAATAACTTCTAATTTAAGTGAACTTAAAACAATAATAATAAACCCATTAAAATAAATGTCATATCTAGCTACCTGTGCCCTTCAGCAAGTAGGAAATATGTAGAAATTGAATAAAGTTATCAAAGTCTAAATTAAATATAGATGAATCCTTAAAACTATAAAAGTTATTGATTTCCTCATTTTTTATTTTGTTCTTTGATTAACAGACATCACAGCAGCTGGTTATTCGCTTATTTTGGCTGCTTTGAAAGCTGCTGCTGCTTAACATGACGTGGATCTGACACTCATCTCTTTCCCTTTTCTGACTCACTTCAGGTCTTAAAGTCTCTACTAATGAGCAGACGATTTGAATGGGGTGTGTTAGATGAGAGATACGAGTGCTTCTGCCCATGGACAGTTTTCAGAGACATGTTCTTAAATGTGACTCATATATAACAAATACATTCATGCACAGTTTTAAGGCAGCTTTAATCGCCTTTTTGGTAACTTCATGACTTAACTGACGACATAACTACGACATTGCATGCATGAAATGATATACAGCGCGCGCCACTGCATTTGTGCATGCAACTGAAGAGCACATGCTATGAGTGCAGTATAACGGCTGACAGGACAGGAAAAATGTTTTTTACTGACATACGGCCTGACAACATCTCATCTGATCGCAGTTCACTGTTGTTCTACCGAAGCTCCTTGTCTCCTGTAGCTTTTCCACACTCGCGCCTGCCGCTCTGCGTCTAAATAAATGCATCTTGTCAGAAACAAAAAAATAAGTGACAGAAGCAGCAGTTGTGAGTGTGGTGCCAACCCTAGCTCCGCCCCTGCATTAATTGCATTAAATATTTTGAACATGTTAAACTGAAAAAATTAATTGCATGCTTTAATGTGTTAATTTTGACAGCACTACTGAAATGGGTGGGGGAAGTCGTGGCCTAATGGTTAGAGAGTCGAACTTGTAACCCAAAGGTTGTGGGTTCGAGTCTCGTACCGGCAGGGATTGTAGGTGGGTGGAGGGTGGGGGGTGGGGGAGTGAATGTACAGCACTCTCTCCCACCTTCAATACCACGACTGAGGTGCCCTTGAGCAAGGCACCGAACCCCCAACTGCTCCCCAGGCGCCGCAGCAAAAAAATGGCTGTTCCGAGTATGGGTCACCATACTTGGCCACATGTCACGTCACTTTTAGTGAAAGCTCACAGAAAACATGCTGCTTATACAACGTTTTCTTTAGTTGTGTTGATTTAATTGCGTATAATTCTCATAGTTTGTCGCTCGGTCTCTGATCGGCAGGAACCGACTCTGTCGTGCAAAGTATTACTGCAGGGAAATCGACGGACGAGAGGCGGAGCTTCATGACATGCTTGAGCGTCTGATTGGTCGAGCCCAGAAACTGACAGACTCGTCTGTGTCTCTATACTACTTCAGGTGAGGACTTCTGGGATTACTGATGCTTATTAATCTGATGTTGCAGGAAAAACAACATCTTGTAGTAT
Organism: Sinocyclocheilus anophthalmus; assembly: GCA_018155175.1. Taxonomy (NCBI): domain Eukaryota; kingdom Metazoa; phylum Chordata; class Actinopteri; order Cypriniformes; family Cyprinidae; genus Sinocyclocheilus; species Sinocyclocheilus anophthalmus. The sequence goes on along the minus strand of JADLZN010003299.1, from coordinate 111,563 downwards.
ACTGTACAAATTCATTTATTTTCATTGCGTATCTGTTTATGGTGTGTTTGTGTCTTTAAATCACGTTGTTGTTGTTTTGTAGTGCTGCTCTCTATGTGCTGAAGGTGTTACGAGGCGTTGTGAGCGAACAGGACTCTGCAAACGCCCCGACAACACCGTCAGAGGTAAACTACCATCTCAAATTGACACTGTTTGCTCATTTCCAAGTACTGAGGTTGATAAAATAACTTTGTGTGTTGATCGCAGCTGAGGCTTATGGGTAAAGTAGATGTTGAGAGGGTCACGACTTGCTTCAGGAACGCGTTGACATCTTTCATGACGAAGAGGAAAAGCCCTCTCACGGGAGCCATGTTCATCGACCTCTTCAGCAGATTCCCTGTGAGTCTAAAAAACATTTAAAGAGCTCCAGGTTTTGCAGCGCTTGTTTGTAGGGCTGCACACTTTGGCCAAAAAAATCTTTCTTTTCTATCTTATAAAATACTAATAATTATTATTCTTGTTATTAGTATTATTATATAATAAATTTCAACAAAATAGGAATAGTACTAATATAATAGTAGCATTTCACTGTAAAATAAAATATTTAATAGTGCTGTCAAGCGATTAATATCGATTATTCCGCAGCCAAAATAAAATTTTTTATGTAATATAATTTGTTATACTGTGTCTATTTATTATGTATATATAAATACACACACATACACGTATATAGTTAAGAGAAATGTGTTATGCTTATGTACAATGTATAATTAAATATCAAAATAAATAACTGTCTATGTGTGGTGTTGATAGATACAGATAAATATACTCTGTACACACACACATACACGTCGCTTATTTAAAGACGAATGTGTTTGTTTAATTACTAAATTTATAATATAAATATAAATACAGGTAAAAGTATTTTCAAAATATATACTGTATATGTGTGTATTTATATATACATAATAAATATACACAGTACACACATATATATTATGTAAACAAAAACTTTTATTTTGGATGCGATTAATCGCGATTAATCGTTTGACAGCACTAGTATTTAATAATAATATAATAATAAAATGGCTTTTACGATTTGATAATCACACTAATCCATATCATGACTTTATTTCATTTGACTAGTCATTCATCCCTATATAAGGTAGACAGCTTGTTATTAGTGAGGTTTGATAAGGCCAACATCACTATTACTATTACTCATAATTGGTTAGGCAATTGGTCAAAGCATTAGTAATGTTGATTGAACCACAAATCAATGTCCTAGTGTTGCAGCGATGAGTCTTGCACAGGAAAACACCACTCAGATTTTCTTGAAAATGTAAAAGATATAGTCTCCACCTCATGAAAGCTGTTAATGGGTCATAATTGGTCCATTTGTGTTGTGTTTGAAGGTGTTGTGTGTGAACCTGTTGGACACGGTGGTGGAGAACATCACTGCTGGAGTGAGGGAACATCAGCAGGTAAACCAAGCTGATCCATCTATATTATAGTGTATTTGAGCAGCTCATTAATATGTTGAATTGTAATGTACTGTCTTAAGTGTGTTTTTTTTTTTTATCCGGTTGTTTCAGGGTCAGGCATGTGTCGTGGCGCTCAGGGCCCTGCAGTCTAAAGATGTAAAAAACCTGATGTCTGATGCCCACAGAACTGAGCTGCATCAGAAAGTTGTGGACCAACTTGCCAAGGTAGACTTTTTTTCATTTTACATTGTTGAAACCACACTTTCTTAGCTCGATCGTCTCAAAATGCAAAGTTTTGGAACAGCTCATTTCAACAGGAAGACCACAATTTCAGCAGTTGGCACCAATTCCAGTGAAAATCATTTGCAAATATTATTAATATTGATACACATTTTTACATCTTTTTAGTAATGCAAAATAAGGTACTTATTTAAACAATAATTAATAAATAATAATCTTTAATTAATACATTACAATAATTGCTTCAGTATTATGTTTACATTCACTTTACATTAATATCTTGCCAATTTGATGGCATTCTGTATTTAAAATATCAAAGTAAAATAATATACAAATATACACAAACACAATATATATATAATATAATAATATATATCCCCTTTTAAATATCAATATGGCAGTATATAGCTTCGCTCCTCGCTCCTCTTTTTTCTCTCTCTATAGATATATATATATATATATACTTATACATATAGATATATATATTACATTGGGTACTGAAAGTTATTCAGACCCCCGTCAAGTGTTAACTCTTTGTTATATTTCAGCCATGTTGCTAAAATCATTTAGTTCATTTTTTTTTTTCTCATTATGTCCCACACCGCAACCCCATATGACACGAAAACACAGAATTGTTGACATTTTTGCATTTTATTAAAAAAGAAAACTGAAATAATCACATGGTCCTAAGTATTCAGCCCCTTTGCTCAGTATTTAGTAGAAGCCCCCTTTTGATCTAATACAGCATGAGTCTTTTTGGGAAAGATGCAAAGTTTTTCACACCTGGATTTGGGGAAACTCTGCCATTCCTCCTTGCAGATTCTCCTCTCCAGTTCTGTCAGGTTGGATAAACGTTGGTGGACAGCCATTTTTAAGGTCTCGTCCGAGAGGCTCAATTGGGTTTTAATCAGGGTCTCTGGCTGGGCCATTAGAACCTCACAGAGTTGTTGTGAAAGCCACTCCTCGTATTTTAGCTTGTGTGTTAGGTCATTGTCTTATTGAAAGGTAAACTTCGCCCAGGCCTGAGTCCTGCACTCGGAGAAGGTTTCGTCCAGGATATATCCCTGTAACTTGGCCGCATTCATCTTTCCCCTCTATTGCAACCACTTCCTGTCCCCTCAGCTGAAAAACACCCCCACAGCATGAAGGCTGCCACCACCATAGCTTCACTGTTGGGACTGTAGTGGTGACGGGGATCAGAGGCATGCCTGGTTTTCTCTCCTCCACACATACCGTCTTAGAATTAAGTTCCAAAAATTCTATCTTGGTGCTCCTCAGACCAGAGATCTTTTTCTCTCACCACTTGGAGTCCGTCAGGTGTTCTTGCGGGCTTTCATGTGTCGTGCACTGAGGAGAGGCTTCCGTCAGGCCACTCTGCCATAAAGCCCCGACTGTGGAGGGCTGCAGTGATGATTGACTATCTACAACTTTCTCCCATCTCCCGACTGCTTCTCTGGAGCTCAGCCACAATGATCTTCGGGGTTCTTCTTTACCTCTCTCACCAGGCTCTGTCCTCCCCCGTAGCTCAGTTTGTGGGCCGGACTCCAGCTCTAGGAATGGTTCTGGTCGTGCCCAAACGTCTTCCTTTAAGGAGTATGATGCCACTGTGCCTCTTAGGAACCTTAAGTGCGCAGAAATTTTTTTGTACCTTGGCAGATCTGTGGCCTTGCCACAATTCTTTTCTCTGAGCCTTCAAGGCAGTTCCTTGGACCTCATGATCTTCATTTCTCTACATGCCTGTGACTGTAAGGTCGTTATAGACAGGTGGGTGTGCGTTCCGATTCAAGTCCAATCAGTATTCAAACACAGCTGGACTCAAATGAAGTTGTAAAACCATCTCAAGGATGATCAGAAGAAAGGGACAGCACCTGAGTTAAATATATGATTGTCACAGCAAAGGGTCTGAATACTTATGAACATGTGATATTTCAGTTTTTCTTTTTTAATAAATTTGCAAAATGTCAACAATTCTGTGTTTTTTTTTCTGTCAATATGGGGTGCTGTGTGTACATTGAGGAAATTTTTTTTAACTTAAATGATTTTAGCAAATGACTGCAATATAACAAAGAGTGAAAAATTAAAGGGGTCTGAATACTTTCCGTACCCACTGTATTTATTATAGAATATACTCAGTATAATATTGCTACTATACACACACACAATATCTATATAATATATATACTAAAATATATCCCCTTCTTCCAGAGTTTTGAAGATGTAGAGTGTAAGAATAAAACGGTTCATGAGAAGATAGTCAAGGTACTAGAGCTCTGTCAGCATCTTGTCAGAACCGTTCACAGTCAGGTAATGAATAAATGTTTTTCCTAAATCTTCTTTTTTTACAAGGTATTCTCAAGTGTTTGAGTGTTAAAACCCCACTTTGTTTCTGTCTGAGCAGAAGATGCAGGTTAATCTGGAGCTCCTTCAGAATGTTCTCAAGTCCATGAACGCTGAAGGAAGTCTGCAGAAACCAGGACAGCTGGAGGACACATACTGGAGCGTGATGAAGTTATTTGGCATTTTGTGAGTCACGTTATTCAAATCTATTTTGATTATAATTTTAAATGTGTATGTAAATGCTTAACTACCATTCAAAAGTTTGGAAAGAAGTCTCTCATGCTCACCAAGACGGATTTATTTATTACAGTAAAATTGTAATATTGTGAAATATTATTGCAATTGGAAACAACTGTTTTCTGGTTGAATATATTTTAAAATGTAATTTATTCCTGTGATGCAAAGCTGAATTTTCAGCATCATTACTCCAGTCTTCAGCGTCACATGATCCTTCAGAAATCATTCTAATATGCTGATTTGCTGCTGAAGAAACATTTATTATTATTATCAATTGTATGTTTTATTATGTGAGACTCATCATCATAATCATCTTTTGGTTCGTGTCCATCAATAATAATGAAATATATGGAATACCTTTCATATTTAAAGTATTACATAATAAAAATGTTAAATATTTTTCTTTAGAGTATTAAACCATTTCCAGCAAGTGTAACTGATAATCAACCTGTCTTCAATGTCTCTCTTCCTTTGCTTTATTTTAGAAAGCCAAAGATGGAAAAGGTGAAGAAAGTTGTAGAGGCAGAGCAGACAGAAGAAACCACAAAGAAGAAGAAGAAGAAGGGGTTCCTTCCTGAGACGAAGAAACGCAAGAACCGTAAGAAGCCTATGGTACTGGAGGGAAAAGAGATGCCAGCCTCCACAGAAACTGCTGGAGGAGCGTCCGGAGAGGAGGGAAAGAAGAAGAAGAACAAGAAGAAAAGCAAGAAGAGGAAACAGCAGGGAGGAGAAGGAGAAGAGACACGAAATCAGCCAGCCACTAAAAAAGCCAAAACACAGCAGCAGCAACAACAGAAGAAGAAAAAGAAAGGAGGACAGCAGGAAGTTGATGGAAAATAATTGGACAATATGATATAACTGAATACAGGACTCCCTACAGGTTGCTGTTTGTCCTGTGCAGCCCAAACTCTGGGCCTGGTCTTCAGAAATCTGCTTCTTTCAAGATCACCTGTTCTGTTCAGAGAAATCAGCAAATGTGAAGAGAGAAATATCTGCATTATTTGCCTGTTTGTGATTACTTGCATGATATTATTTTTTTTAAAGCAATAGAAAAAATACTAAAAGGCATTTTATTCTTAAAGGGATAGTTCCCCCAAAAATGAAAATGTGATGTTTATCTGCTTACCCCCATGGCATCCTCGATGTAGGTGACTTTGTTTCTTCAGTAGAACACAAACGAAGACTTTTAACTCAAACCGTTCCAGTCTGTCAGTCATATACTGGAGTTTGACTGGGAATCACGGCTTTGAGAGTCAAAAACACATACACAAACAAAACCAAATTAAACCCTGCGGCTCGTGATGATACATTGATGTGTAAAGACACGAAACCACAGTATTTATATCGTTTTTTTACCTCTGATGCACTGCAATGTCTGAACTGTCCTGAGCACGTTCTCAACAGCCGGTGCATGATGCGTCGTCGTCTTTTTTTTTTTTTTTTTTTTATGGTGGATCGCAGACTTATAAGTACATTACCGCCACCTATCTCTCAAGTGGACCATTGACACTCTATCTACAATCTCAATTAGGAGTGTCAATGGTCCATTTGAGAGATAGGTGGCGGTAATGCACTTAAGTCTGTGATCTGCCGTAAAGCAAGAAGAAGATGCATTACACGCCGACTGTCGAGGATGTGCTCAGGACAGTTCAGACATTGCAGTGCATCAGAGGTAAAAACTATATAAATACTGTTCAGTGTCTTGCACAGACCGATCGTTTCGTGTCTTTACACATCAATGTATCATCACAAGCCGCAGGGTTTCATTTGGTTTTGTTTGTGTGTTTTTTTGACTCTCAAAGCCGTGATTCCTATTCACTTCCATTATATGACTGACAGACTGCAACGGTTTGAGTTAAAAGTCTTCGTTTGTGTTCTACTGAAGAAACAAAGTCACCTACATCTTGGATGCCCTGGGGGTAAGCAGTTAAACATCCCATTTTCCTTTTTGGGTGAACTATCCATTTAATATGTGGTTTCTGTGTTTTTACTGTGCAAAGTACAGTGGCAGTCATTGAACTTTACTTGATGAGGTTTGTTCCAGTTACTATAAAAATATTGTAAAACTATAAAAATAACACAAATGGGAATTACTGTAGTGAATAAAGAATGAGTGCTGAGAAGAGAAAGGCTGTGTCAACTGTTTGCACACTGAAACGAATGAATGTTCCCAGGAAATCAGAGTAAAATAAGACCAGCAGAACCAAAAACACTGAACCTTGCACCCAGATTAAAGAAGATTTGAGTCTCCAAGCTGCCTTAAATGTGTGAATGGGCAGATAGAAACTATCTTTTGTTTGCCACGAGTTATAAAGCATGAAACTTCTTTAACATAAAAAGTAGATTTAAATATCAAATGTTTGTATTTTACTCCATCTTAAAATGGTCTTGTCCTTCTCAACCTTAACAGTATCATCATTACTGTTGAATTAACAAAAATGAACAATTTTTAATGAATTTTAACGATCAGTGTTATATTTCGCTGTGTCCAACATTTTGTGTGCACCTTCGTTACTACATGATTTTGCATTAAAAATGAATTGATTAACATTAATTACAATTTTGACACCCAAGAGATCACATTATTTGAACCCTTTCTACAGCATTATGGAAATAATTTTGTTCCATTTTATCAGTTCTAACATGCATTGTAGTGTTAAATCAATTTGCCAGCGTCAAACATCATGCTCAGTTTTTAATTTATGAGAAATGCATATCAGTAAATAAATACACTTTTGTTAGCTAAAAATATTTTACATTTTAAATCATTTTCGATAATTGTAATCTGAAATCTAAAATTTGTAAATTAAAAAATAAACTGATTTAAAAACAAAGCTAAATAGAACTATTAAAAATAATAAAAATGGCAAGCAAATAAAATGTCAATTAAACTAAAAAGGAGAACCAAAATAACATTTAGAAATAAATTTTAATAAATAACAGTAAAAAACTGCTTCAAAACATAATTTAGCACTAAACTAGATGAGTAATAGTTCAGTCTAGACTCTAGATCATCTGCAATCTTGTTACTCTTTGTACAATACTTAGTGTAAAATTTTACAAACTTGTTTAATTTTGATGTTTATTTCTAAATAAAAATCACACTATGTCCAAACAAGTTCCCAACATGCTATAAAAAATTAGACGCCTCATAAAATGAAGATTAAGCAACTTTTCACTGACCTTTTGAAAAATACTTCTTTTTTCTTTACCTATTTTGTACCCTATTCATGTAAAAGACATAACTGTAATATCTGTGGTATTCAGTTTTGGGGAAAGTTACTTTTAAAAGTAATGCATTACAATATTGTGTTACTCCATAAAAAAGTAACTAATACGTGTCCTTAGTTTCTTTTTAATGGAACTTCATGCGTTACGTTTCTTTGTTGCGTGTACTTTTTAAATCTGGACAGAGGCTTGCTTGTTTGATTTACAAATAAAAAAGTTATATTTTTTCTGGCACAATGTTATTTATAGAATTTAAGCCTTTCACACGCAATAACATGTGAACTTGCAATTAAGACCGTCCATGCTGAAGGAAGTACATAGAATGCAGAAGAACATGTCAACACCCGTTCGTTCCTCATAAACAAAGACATATGTTTGTCTAGAGTAATATTTGCTTATTAGTACGGTTGAACTGGATCATCGAAGGTCAGAAGCAAAGACATTGCTTAATAGAATGGGATTAAATACATAAAGGATATTTGTGTTGTTTAACATTTAGTTATTGCAGGTTTGCGTCATATTCTGAGTTGCATTTTTTTTATTCATTTTGAGGAATACTGAATCTGTGTTTTTTTTGTGAGTGAGATGAATTAATGCATATTCATATTTATTTTAGAACTACAGTAACATCTGATTTCTCTCAACATGTGACAGGATAGCATGTCCAATCAATCACTGGATGAAAAAAGTAACTTGCGTTACTTAGTAACTCAGATATCTCTTGTAAGTGAAAAAGTAATGCGTTACTTGAAAAAAGTAATCTGATTGCGTTACTTGTAATATATTACCCCCAACACTGGTGGTATTTTCGGCGGAAACTATAGTTTACATGCCACATGTCTGTCAGAGTAAAGCTTAAAATATCCCACATCTGTTTGAGAAGCCATGATTTACTGCAACATTTCCTCACTTCCAATAGATGGCGCTCTTCTGATCGACTGCTATTTCTGGAGAATCACTGAGGAAGTGGACAGATGCCAGAAACAGAAATAGTAAACATGAAAGTGAGAAGCAGACTGTAGCGCGACGCTGTCTGTGTAACGTTAGTGTTCAGCGGCCCTCTGAGATCGGATCCGTGTGTTTATTCGCGTCTGACGGCGGACAGTCGAGACCGGACGGGCGAGATCAGCGAGAAGAAGATCATGTACAACAGCAGCGGCAGCACACTGTCCTCTTCCTCCTCCTCCTCTGAGGCTGGAGACATGAAAAGTGCAGTGTTCAGCCCGGGCGAGCCGCTCAGACAGCCGCGCACGACTCCTCCGGTGTCCGACGGCGGCGCAGGTGAAGCAGCGTTCGGTGCTAGCTCACATGCTAGTCCGCTAATAACTGTTTCTAGTAGCTAATGTTGTCCGAGGCCTTTGAGGGACACACACACACACACACACAATTTACCTTTTGTCTAACGTTAGTCCTCCATTGAGGCCCCTTCGGTATAAAAGACAGAACATTTTGGTTTGAATTACGTGCACGTAGCGTGCGCCTGCGTGACGGAGTTACTTCAGGTCATGACATGTAATGGCTAGTCACTGTTTAGATGCAGTTATCACGATATGCGTATATGTTTATAAATATATTTGTTCGTATGCATATAATATAGAGATATATGCTACTACTTGGGTAAAGTAAAGCTGATTTTTAACAATGCCAGTTGAACATGCAGTACTGTGCAAAAGTCTTAGGCCATTAGTATTTTCACCAACAAAAATGGGTTGTTTATTCCAGTTATTTATATCTTGCTGTAGTGTGTCAGTAGGAAATATCCAAACATTCATTTAGCCATTAATTATAATAATCCAGTGAGATTTTTGTATGCACAAGGAGTCTGACAGTGCTACCCTTCAAGAACCTCCTGCAAATCAACAGTATGTTTAAAGGGGTCACATTATTTGGAGTCATGAAATGTGTTTATGCGGTTTAAAGTTAAAAAAACACATTATTTTCCACATTACATTATTGTTTCTCCTCTCTGCCCTGTCTTTCTGAATTGCGTTGATTTTTACAAAGCTCATCGGGTCTGAAAAGCGAGGTGTGCTGTGATTGGCCAGGCATCCAGTGCATTGTGATTGGCCGAATACGTCAAGCGTGTGACGGAAATGTTACGGCTTACCATACTGTGATGCCGTGTGTTCCGGAACGACGAGACAAAACCAATAAATCCTTTTACAAACGGGGCATTTGTTGCATCCCGTGGGGACATAATTACGGATTATATTAACTTATACTGTCTTTTTATGTCATGTGCGTTGCGTTGCATCGCGCCTCGTAAACATAAAACTCTGTCTGCATTGTGATCGGAGAAATGACAAACAACAGACACTACTCTACACTGCTCAAAACTCATCAGTGGCAAATCCTTTAAATTAAAACGTACTTATGTGAGTCAGAACTGCCGGCATTGTAGTCAACTTTCCCAGGTTCAGTAAACAGTCCTCCATAAAATGTTCTGCACACATCTGGATATTTGGGTTAAACTTTTCTGGAACAGTGTTGTAAATACCACTGATTTGTAGTCTTGTCCTCTTTTGGAAGGCCAAATTAAGTAGTTTCGCTTTCACAACAAAAACACAGCGGCCTAGCATGAGGGGAAGCCCCGGCTTAGCATGCGCTGATGCCGGGATAGAGTAGCGAGGCGGGCTGGACTCCGCTCACGGTGAAAGTTGATGTATTCCCTCCTAGCTACCAGCACGATCAGCTCTAGTACATGACGCACCGATATTGTCCTCTTTTGGAAGGCCAAATAAAGTATTTTCGCTTTAACAACGAAACACACAGCGTCTTCACGTCATGGTGGCAGCAACAATACTACAGCTAGAGTAAAAGTTACGCCTTTCTTTGCGTGAACATTTGGGCAGCGTTATGTAAAATCTTCCCAGATAGTGACATAGATATGTGGAGGCGTGTTAAACGAGCCATTTTAGGTAGGTGTGGCAGACTCTGAACTTTTATAAAGAATATCACTTTGGATTTGAGACTTCAGTGCCCCCCCCCTTTTTGCAACTTTACAGATCTTCTTTATGTAACACTTCAAAGAGAAAGGAAAATTTTTAATCGCATCATATGACCCCCTTTAAAGTTTTAGGCACTTGTGTAAAAATGCTGTAAGATGAGGATGCAGTCAAAAATAATGCCATAAATAGATTTCCTTTATCAATTAACTTCTATTAACTAAATCAAATCAACATGTGGTGTGAGTACCCTTTGCGTTTAAAACAGCTTTTGTCCTATTACACTTGCATATAAAGGTGATCGTAATTCATTAGATATCGTGGAAAAGTTCATTTATTGCAGTAATTCAACTCAAATTGTGAAACAAATAAATTCAATGCACACAGACTGAATTAGTTTTAAGTCTTTGGTTCTTTAATTGTGATGATTTTGGCTCTCATTTAACAAAAACCCACCAATTCTCAATCTCAACAAAATTAGAATACTCCATAAGACCAATAAAAAAAATTTTTTGTGAATTGTTGGCCTTCTGGAAAGTATGCTAATTTTCTGTACATGTACTTAATACTTGGTAGGGGTTCCTTTTGCTCCTTTAATTACTGGCTCAATTCGTCGTGGCATGGAGGTGATCACTTTGTGGCACTGCTGAAGTGGTATGGAATCCCAGGTTTCTTTGACAATGGCCTTCAGCTAATCTGCATTTTTTTGGTCTCTTGTTTCCCATTTTCCTCTTGACAATACCCCATAAGATTCTCTATGGGGTTCAGGTCTGGTTAGTTTGCTGGCCAGTCAAGTACACCATGGTCATTTAACCAACTTTTTTGGTGCTTTTGGCAGTGTGGGCAGGTGTCAAATCCTGCTGGAAAATGAAATCATCTTCAAAAAGCTGGTCAGCAGAATGAAGCATGAAGTACTCCAACATTTCTTGCTAAACGGGTGCAGTGACATTGGTTTTAAAAAAACACAATGGACCAACCCCACAGATGACATTGCGACCCCAATCATCCCGACTGTGGAAAACTTAACATTGTGATTCAAGCAACTTGGGCTAGAGCTCCACCCTTCCCCCAACTCTGACCTTGGTTTCGCAAATGAAAAAAAAAATTTTTAAAAAACCCCAACAACTTCTTCTCATCTGAAAAGGGCTTTGTCCCACTGGGCAACAGGCCATTCGTCTCTCCTTAGCCCAGGAGCGGCCTCTGACGCTGTCTTTGGTTCAATGAGTGCTTTACAAGAGGACACCGACACTGAGCCCAATTCCTTGACACGTCTGTTGTGTGTCTCTTCTGCCTTGACCCCAGCCTCAGTCCATTCCTTTGTGAAGTTCACTCAAATTCTTGAATCGATTTTGCTTGAAAATCCTCAATGCATGTTGTTCTCTTGGTTGGTTGTGCATCTTTTCCTTCCACATTTTTTCCTTCCCTTAACTTTCTGTTAACATGCTTGGATACAGCATTCTGTGAACAGTCAGCTTCTTTGGCAGTGAATGTTTGTGCTTACCCTCCTTGTGAAGGGTGTCAATGATTGTCTTCTGGCCAAAGAACCAAAACTTAAACTACTTCATCTGTGTACATGAATTATTTAATACACAAAGTGTTCACAATTTGAGTTGAATTACTGAAATAAATGAACTTTTCCACGACATTCTAATTTATTGAGATGCACCTGTAGTTCTTCAGGTAGCTTTGCAGGAAGGTTTCCTGAAGTGTCTTGGAGGTGTTGCCACAGTTCTTCTGGATTGTGTCTGTCTCAGTTTTTTTTTTCTGTTTCTTCATGTAACCTCAGACGGACTGGATGATGGTGAGATCTGATCTCTGTGTGGAGCACTGGCTGTTGGTCAACTCCTTTTTTTTTTTTTTTTTTTTGGTGTTTGTTTTTTTTTTTTTGTGCATACAAAAATCTTACTGGATTATTACAATTAATAGCAAAAAATTATTTTATTCGCACGATCATGCGCTAATACATTTTCCCGTTTCACCCAGCAGCTATTTTTAGTCACAAATGAGAGTGAAATGCTTGAACTGTCGAGCCCTGAAAAGGAATGTTTGGAAATGTAAACTGTTATTTACATAATTATTCATTATTATTATTATTGTCCTCATTTGTAAGTCGCTTTGGATAAAAGCGTCTGCTAAATGTCAAAATATAAATGCTATTTCCAACTGACAAACTACAGCAAAAGATAGAAATACCTGGCTTAAAACCATTTTTTGTTGATGAAAATACTAATGGCCTAAGACTTTTGCAAAGTACTGTATATATGGGTGGTCCATGTTTGTGTAAATATATGAAGTTACTAATGCTTTGACCGTGTAAAGCTTATTTTTAGCATTTCAGTGAAGTTGACTGTAGATATATAGACAGCTAGAGATAAACAGACAGCTCAACAGATAGATGGATAGATGCAAAGATGGATGGATTGATGCATGAATGGATAGACAGATGAATGATAGGATAGAGTACAAATTATATAAACCTTTTTAACCATAGTTTCCACCACATCATATTTTAGATGTATTTTGTCATTGGATAGATGGATAGATGGATAGGTAGATAGATAGATAGATGCATGAATGGATAGATCTATGGATGGATGATAGATGGATAGATGCAGAGAGGATGTATAATGATGATATAATGCATGAATGGATAGATAGATGTGTGAATTGATGGATGGAGAGAGTACAAAGCACATCGACCATTTTAACCATAGTTTCCACCACAACTGGCTATTTTAGATGTATTTTGTCGATAGATGCATGAATGAATAGATGGATGGATGATAGATGGATAGATATATGGATGTAAAGATGGATGGATGAGTAGATAGATGATAGATACATGAATGGATGGATGCAGAAATGAATGAATGGATGGATGGATAATGAATAGATGGAATAGATTTTAACCATAGTTTCCACCACATCTGGATGTTTTTTTTTAATGTATTTTGTCATTAGTTGATTAACTTGACTTGTAATAATTACTTCTGATCGATTGTGATCTCTCATGTTAAAAATCTAACGAACTTTTGAAGACACATTTGTTGTTGTATGATGAAGATTATTGCAGTATTACTTTTATTGGAATGCGTGATTTAAAACTGGTTAAATGGTCACCAGCAGTTAGTGGGTGAGATTGTTAATCTGGCCATATCTGTCATGTGATTTGAGTGGGGAAGTCAAGTAATCTTGACGGGTTGCTTCTGTCTCTACACTACAAGTCTAATGTGTGCTGTTCTTTATTATTACTGTTTCTAACATATTTTAGAATACTAGTAAAGTCATCAAAACTATGAAATAACACAAAACGGGAATTAGTGTATAGTGACTACAAATGTTCAGCGTTAATGCCAGTCTTCATCACTCCATCTTCCAGAGAGCAGATCCCCCATTCCTTCAGGACACAATAGCAGCAGTGCTGCAGATGCACTTGTGAAAAACTCTAAACTGTCTGCCGCAGCACCTGAGTTTGTCCCGGGCAATTATGCATCGTTCCAGGTGAGTCTATGTGGCTCCTCTTTAACACTGTGTGAATTTACCGTGGTATTAGTCTAATGTTCTCTGTTTTTAGGATGACGTGTATTCCGATGGATCTGAAGAGTACTACCCTGAGACCTCACTGGCTGATTTTGTTCAGGATTTCGTAAGCCATCTGAACTCGTCTCCAGGGTCCTTCGAGTCAGAAATCGATTACATCACGGATATGCTGAACAGCTGCGTCACTACAGAGGAGATTCTGCAGGAGCTGGTAGAGCTCATCTATGTACAGGTGCATTTGTAATGAGTTTCTGATAATGGACCTGTGTGGTAACCTGTCAAAATGCAATGAGAACTTCCTGTTTAAAGGAATAGTTCACCAGTCATTATTTACTCACCCTCAAGTTTTGTCTTTTTTTTTTTACATGGAAAACAACAGAACTTTAAAATTACATGTAAGTGAGTTAATTATGTTTTTGAGTGAACTATCTCTTTAAATCACATTGTCAAAACTATTTAAAAAATATATTTAAACTATTGCAGAACATAAATATTATATATTATAATGTACAGTTTTGTTCTGCAATAGTTTAAGAATATATTTAATAAAAATGATTATTTTTTTCACAATTTATTCACACTTGCTTTTTTTCACGTATTACTACAATTATGATTAGGTACCCGCTCTCTGGAATACAGTCTAATAACTCATATAAATGAATAATTTCCTACATAAATATGTCAATATTTTATATCCATCTGATCCTGCATTTATTTATAGCTGTCTAATAAACTATGCAATGTACAGTCCATATATTTATTATTATTTATTTTTTAGTAGCATTATGTATACATACTACTATATTATTTATTAATTCCTTAAGTGGACACACACAAATCTCAATAATCCGAAATATAAATAATGACACAGAAAGCTAAATTCTAATCTTAAATTGTGGCATTTTTAAGTTTTGCATGCTCATTGTCTTGCGAAAGCATGCATTGAACCTGAGATGGCCTCTATAACACCTTGAGTATTATTATATTAAAAAGTATATTTTGTAATTGGTGAATTACTGGTTAATTTTCAAATCATGCATCAGTGCTGTATTGAATTTTGAACCAAATAGCAGAACTGAAATTTGCAAAATACTACTATGGTACTATTTTTAATCTGTGTACTGGTCAAAACATAATGCATTTAGCAGTTGTTATTAAGATGAATGCAATGAAAACCATCCCACATTTGTTTTCCACAGTCCACGTCTATCCCTAACTTCGCCTACACGGGTGCACGGCTCTGTAACCATCTGTCTTATCACATCCGTCTCAGTCCAGCCAGCGGTAACTTCAGACAGCTGCTGCTGCAGAGGTAAATTTCAGGTTTAGCAATGTGACGCCCAAGTACCCATTTCTGGGTGTTTCATAAAAGTGGCTTGACATTTGGTTCTTAAAGTCAACAGTTTCTTCCCTTTTCCTTCTAAGCCTTTACTTTCAGTTTCGTCTCATTTTTGTTAGTTTTGTTTATCCTCAAAACTCCATTTTGTGTGTCTGTGAAGGTGTCAAAACCAGTTTGAGCAGAGGGAGCAGGCCGTGAGAGGAGATCCAGAGACCCAGAAAAGGTTTCACTATTATGTGCTGTTTCTGGGGGAGCTTTACCTTAACCTGGAGGTCAGTACAAAACCAATGCTTTTCAATTATCACAAAATCTGTCTATCTATCTATCCATCTATCTATCTATCTATCTATCTATCTATCTATCTATCTGTCTTTATTTTTATATTTACTTCAATTAGCAAAAATGCTTTTTTTTTTTTTTTTTTTTTTTGAATTTGTAATAACACTGGTATAGCCAGTAAAGCTAGTCAACCAATCATCATTACAAAATAAACCCAACGGCAGAGCTTGACCTGCTGCATCTGAGCAAATTATGTAATGCTAAAGCTTAAACCGATTAAAACCCTTAAAGGGTTAGTTACCCAAAAATAAAATCAGAGTTATATTAAAAATTGTCTTTGATCTTTCAAGCTGTTTAATGGCAGTCAGCGTGTGTTGCAGTGCATCAGTCCAAAAGAAGTTCAATAAAAGCACCCATCCATTAAAAAAAAGATCCTTACATGGCTCTGGGGGGTGAACAAAGGCGTCCTGTAGTGAATCGATGCATTTTTTTGTAAGAAAAATATCTATATTCAAAATATAATTATCACTTTAATCTAGCTTGCGCTAACAGTTGTACACGGAAGCAGCTCTGGGAGGATGACGTAAGATGTCTTGTGAAAACCAACGTTTGTTTACAGGAGCAAAGGATGCAAAGTTTCCTTACTTTAGCAAAGGAAACCAGTGTCCTCTTGGCTTATATTGAAGTCCTCTGATATTCTTCTTTACAAATCCTCGTTTTGTACTTCTATTTCGTGACCGTTGTTTTGTTTTGATCCCCTGCGCTTCCGCGTTCGTCACTTCTGAGAGGCGCATGCGCAAAGCCGACCTCATACGTCATTCGCCCGGAACTGTTTCCGTTTACAACAGTGAGCTCAAGCTAGATTAAATTGATTATTACGTTTTAAATAGTTATTTTTCTTACAAAAACGCATCGATTCGCTACAGGAGGCCTTTGTTCACCCCCCGGAGCCGTGTGAGGCACTTTTTATTATGGATGGATGCACTTTATTTAACTTCTTTTGGACTGATGCACTGCAACACCCGCAGACTGCCATTAAACAGCTTGAAAGATCAAAGACAATTTTTAATATAACTCCGATTGGATTCGTCTGAAAGAAGAAAGTCATATACACCTTGGATGCCTTGAGGGTGAGTAATTCGTGGTCTAATTTTCATTTTTGGGTGAACTAACCCTTTAATATCAACTCCTTTGCATAATGTAGTATATAAATCCTGACATATGTATCTGCTTGAATTCATATGTCAGATTTTGTAATGTTTACGTTATAGTTACATGTTGAATTTATTTATTTTTTTCCAGATTTGTAGCTGATTATTCAACTGTAGTTGTACTGTATATTTTTATTCTGTAAACAAAAGTATGAACGACTACAATTTTAGATTTCTGTTCTTTAATGTCTTTCAGATCAAAAGTAGAAAGGACACACCCGGGCGAGCTAACGTCTTGCTGGGAGCGCTAAAGGATCTTTTGAACACATTATTCTGTCACCCAGATGACCCCAACCTAATGTGTGCTGTCAAATTACTCAAGGTTTGCTGTGTTCCACTTTGAATACATTGAAGCTGCACTAAATGGTACTGTTTCAGAGCAAATGCACTGTTTAATAGTCTGTAGGAGTTATCAGGTAACCTCAGGACTCAACTTAAGATCATTAGTGACACTAATGTAAACAAAGATTTTGAAATTTAATTCAAAGAACTGAAATGAGATAATCAATCAATCTGCAGATAATAATGCAGTACTATACTGTTGGTGTTGACTAGCATTGTTTTACTGTACTGATTCGACAAGCTGAGCGGTTCCATTCTGGATGACACATGGAAGGAGAAAGGCCAGTCAGACATGGATGAGATAATCAAGAAGATTGAAGAAGTTTTGCTGGATGTCAAATGCAGCCGGTGAGCGAGTCAGGCAACAATAGATTGTTTTTGGAAATCTTTAGCTTGCAGTATATCAATGGAATTGTAGTTCACTAAAACTAAAACCATAAAAAACATGTTTGTTGCTTGACTAAAACAGAAGTTAAATCAATTTATTTATTTATGCATGCATGCATGCCAAAGACAGCATTCCTCATTTCAGTTTTGTTTAACTTGATGTAATAAAATAACTCAAATTAAAACTGACATAAAAATAAAGAAAAACTGTATAGACATAAAAAAAATAAAATAAAAAAAGTAATAAAAAATATAAGAACAAAAACTAATTTAAAAATATTAATAAAAACTATAATACACTGTAAGAAAAAGGTTTTCTGGCAGAAAATTACCAGTACATTTTCCATTTAATTTATGGACATTTCCTTCAACCATAAGACACAACACAATGCAATGCATAATGCTAAATATTGGTAAGACACCTGTGAAAAAATAAGTATGGAAAATTCCTTCATTTTAACAGTACATTGGGCTGTATTTTTACAGACTTTTCTGAGAGTGCAGTGACACTAAAACAACACTGGTATATACAGTATGTATGTAGTATTGAGGTTTATGAGAATCACGGTCTGCACTCCTATTGCTTATTATCGTACATTTACATAAAGTTGAGTTGCATTGCCAACAGTTGTTGTTGCTCATGACGCTGGAAATCACCAACTTCCATTTGTTTTGTTGCTGAATGTCACTGTCAGTGTGAACAGCTCTTAGATTGCTGAAAGCAGTACAATTGCATTATTGATGTTTACAGTATCTGTTTTTATTGATGTTTACTGTATGTGTGCGTTTGTAGAGATGTCAAGCAGATGCTGTTGAAACTGGTGGAGTTACAGTCCAGTAACTGGGGTCGAGTTCAGACAGCAAGTGTGTCCAGTGATGCTACACCAGACAATGACCCCAACTACTTTATGGTGCGTAATGGCAAATAAATCAAATGCATTCATTGAGGTTTTGGAGTAAAATATGTAATCTGTGACATCATATTTTGTCGCCTCTCTTAGGGTGTGTTCACACTTGTAGTTCGGTTCGTTTGGTTAATTTGGTCTGGACCAAAAAGGAAAACGATACATTTAGTCCTGGTCCGCTGAGCGTTCACAGTGGCATTTTTGACAGCGAACCTAAAGACACAGAACGTAAAGGCATAGTGATACGTTCACAACCTGATTGGTCAGCTTGAATGGCGTATTTCGGGAACAAACCTAATGGTCTGGCTAACTAAGCGTGCCTCATCTTGCTTGTACGCTACATATAATTTTATTTCAAACTCAGAAGGAGCTCATAAAAGGCACTTTAACTCATCGTTGCTCCATGTTTGCCCTCTGCTAATTTTGTGTTGGTTACACTGTGTCTCAAATCATGTCGCATAGTGTTGCATCTTGTCATTACTTCCTGTTTTTGGTTCGTTTATAAGTATTTGGTCCATGTTGTGTTCATATTTCATTCGAACCGCACCAGAGTTGGTTTGGAAGCGGACCGAGACCCATCTTTTTTAGCGGTCTCTGTCCGCTTGTTTGGTGCGCACCAGGGTTCGGAGGCAGCGTTCACACTTACTCAAACGAAACGCACCAACAGAGCAATCGCACCAGGGTTCGTTTCAATCGAACCAAACATGACAAGTGTGAAAACACCCTTAATGTGTCTCTGCCATTGTTTTGCTCCCCAGAATGAACCAACCTTCTACACAGCGGATGGGACGCCTTTTACAGCAGCAGATCCTGGTGAGCAGCGGCAGCGGCTTTAGTCTGCTGTGACCCATCTACAGTCTTACTCATGTTTTATTAAGTGGGTGAATGTCGCAAAACCGTGTTCGAGTTCAAAATCAAAAAGAAATCAGAAATTCCTTTTTGAGGAAAAAGAAGCCTTTTTAGGAGTAGTAAAGTGTCATTATGATGCTTTTTAAAGATCATTGATTTTGTGTATGATGGGTAACAGAATATGTTGACATGCTTTAATGTTCTAAAAACATTATTTTTCAAATACTGTATGTTATTGTAGGGCCTCTATGCCCCGCCTTTCTCAAACGCTTTGTTTTCTACAAAGGCCCTCCTTCCGACAAAAACCCCAAGCGCCGCAGTCTGCTTTGATTGGCCAGCTGACCCAGTACATTGTGATTGGCCAAACACCGCAAGCACTCGTCGGAAATGTAACGCCCCTTACCATACTCGCGAGCTTCATCTTTCAAAATAAAAAGACAGAGCCCGAAAGGGGAACATATTCTCGTGACAGACACAGTGATGAAGCTGCTATGTATTTGTGATGTGACTTTCGCTCTCTCTCGCTCGCTCGAAGACTCACCCAAACACACCGATGCGCAAAACTCCCGCATGTTGAGCAGTCAATAGCAAATACTTACTAATAACAAAACAGCAGCTGATTCAGAAGCACCAGATTGTCAAAGCAAAGTCAGAATTACCTCCTCTCCTGGTTCACGAAACGGTCGTCCATAAAATGCATTGCGGTTCTTGTGAGAATATTCATTAAAGTTCCTAAATGCATCTACTTTCGGGGAAGCCAAATAAAGTGCTTTTTGCTTTTGCCTAGAAACACACAGTGTCTCCCTGACATGGGTGCTTCAACACTACTGCTGTTCCTGAACCACGCCTTCTTTCTTTGCGTGAAAATTTTGGGCGGCGTTATGCAAATCTTCCGACATTGTGATGTAGATATGTGGGGGCTTGTTAGAACGAGCTGTTTTAGGGGGGGGGCGTGGCAGAGTCTTTAACTTTGATAAAGAATATCTCTTTGGTTTTGTGACTTTAGTCTTTGCAACTTCAGGGATCTTATTCACAATCAGCTTGTAACACTCCAAAGAGAAAGGAAAGATTTTAATTGCATCATATGACCCCTTTAAGACTTGCATTACTTCATTTATTTTTATGAAATTAAGTATGTTTTAATTAAAAAAAAATAATTCTCATTACCATAACCCGGCCAGAATTTTTTTTTTTAAATTATTTTTATATTAAATTTATTTTTTATATTATTATGAATTTTTTTTATATATTTTCAAAAATTACTGTATTTACTACTAATCTACTATTTCCCCCACCACAGAATACTCAGACAAATATCAGGAGATTCTAGACCGAGAAGACTACTTCCCTGATGCATATGAAGAGAATGGAAATGATTTGTAAGTAGATTTTTGTACATTTGTGTGCAGAATATCAAAAGTCTTGTTTGCTTGCACAACTGAGATACTATATAGTTTTTTTTTCATTAATATTTTGAATTAGTTTAATTTTTATATTTTCAGTTTTTATTTTAATTTTAGTCATTTTTATTAGTTTTTGTTTTTTAAATACTCAGCTATATAGTTTTCATAAATTTTGTTTAGTTTTATTTTAGAACGTCAACTAAATGAAAAGTTTTGCTTTGGCAACTATCTGAAATAAGTTTAGTTTTTTATTTATATTTGATTTTATTTCAGTTCAAGGTTATTTTATTTCAAGTAACAAAATGCTTTTTTATGGTTTTAGTTTTAGTTGACTCTAATACCCCTCTGCTCGAACTCCAGTAATTGTCCTCCTCACAATGATGCTGGGGGGAGTCAAAGAGCACATTTTAGTGAAGTCAGCAGTCCAGGGAGAGAGGGGGGCTTAGCAAGACCTACCAGTCTTATTCAGCATAGTCTTCAGCCCATTGGATAGGCCATGAGCAGTTAACAAAGACCAGCCAACAGGGGGAGGCAGTAATTCATGTGATGAGTTTTAAAATAACTTTTTCTATTTAATACAATACACATTATGACAGAAAAAAACAGTTAAGGCACTTATAATGAAGGAATGCATGAACATAATTAGAAATTCATAGTCTCACAGTATAGTAATCCACTGTTAAGGCCATTTCACACTGAGCGCAATGCAAAAAAGCGAGGCGAATCGCCGACGAACGTTGCTTTCACACCGAGCACGAAAACGATTGATCACCTTTGCTAATTCACACCTGCACGCTAGGTGGTGCCAACCACCAATGCATTTTTATTCAGATATTTATCTCATATGGATTTAACATCGTCCACTGCTCAATATACAGCATTAAATATAGCTAAATAAAAAATGTTGCTCAAGTTTTGTATATGTACACCAGAAACAAACTATCTATAATGCTTACAAGAAAACATCTTAAAATATAAGTACAATTAGCATCAAGCCACATTTGAAAATGTATGATTATTGTTTTCGCTTAAACCCGACTATAAACCATCATCGAGTGCTTGTAATAACTTCTGATTGTGATCTGTTGTGATTGTGATCATGATTGTGATCATGCACTCTTTGTAGGCTATGTTTAATAACGCCACACTACCTAAACATCCTTTATTGTTATAAAATTGCCATGAGCTGCATACAAAACACATACAGAAAATATATTGTCATAATCATGTCTATTTGCTTTCATATTTCATGTGTAGAAAAAAATGCACGTTTCACTTGTTTTTTTTAAACACGGAAGATCTAGAGCAGTGTTTCTCAACCAGGGGTCCGTGGACCTCTAGTGATCCTTGACGTAAGGCCAGGGGGTCCGAATAAAGTATGAATTTTTGTATAAATTTTGTATATTTTGACATGACATGCTCCCATGAAAGAAAAATTCAATATAGCTGATGGCCAAATACTGGACAAGTCAACTAACTTGAATTATACTTGACTGCATTTGGTCCTCGAAAACACACAAATGATACATGGATGAGTCAATGTTGTTCTGGGGGTCCTTGAGGATGGTTCTGAATTGGACTGGGGGCCGGTACTCCAAAAGGTTGAGATTCACTGATCTAGAGATTTACCGCACTCTGACTCATAACACTCGCGCATGTGGAAGAAAACAGACACTCCAGATCACATAATTCAGTGGATAATTAATATAAATTATATTAAGAACACGTGAGAATAAATCTGTTCTCAGATACCAAAGATAACAGGAACTCGGCATCCACTCTCTTCTCTCTACCGGGATACTCTTCTTCTGTGTTTGTTTACACTGGTTTTCAATACAGCGCCACCACTTTTGCCTTTTTGTGCAACAGCAGCTGCTCTGGGCACGTGATCTAAGCTCAAATCTGATTGGACGGCCCGTTTCATCGTGGCGCGACGGGGAAAAAATTGACACACAGGACGAAAAAAAAATCCTTGCTTTTTCGCACCGCGAATGATCGCGCCGTGTGTGAATATCCCCATAGGGACCTATTGTTTCGATTCAAAAGAGTCATCGCGCCGAATTTTCGCTTTCAGTGTGAAAATCCCTTTATATTAATGATTTTAGACAGATTTAATAGATACAGATTTAAAGAAACATTCATGTAAATATATAAGCTATTGCTTACTTTTTAACATTTTCATGTATTTAAAAGAAGATCTATTATGCTCATCAAGGCTGCATTTATTTGATTAAAATACAGTAAAAACAGTCATATTTGGAAGTAGTATTACTATTTTAAAGTAAGAAAAGCAGCCATGACCAGTTTAATGCATCTTTGCTCGATAAAAGTACTTTCTGTGTTCAATACAAGATGACAGAAAATATATATTTTAAATATTTATTAAAGAAAATTACACGGGTAAGTGCGACTTTTTGTCACAATTCAGATTTCATTCTTGCAATTCTGATATATACCTGCAATTCTCTTTTCTCACAATCCTGTCTTTTTTTTTTCTTTCCACCACGGCATAAAAAAGCAATTTACTTTTTATCTTACAATACTGACTTTTTTTTTCTCAGAATTCTAAGTTTATATTTATAATTTTGAGTTGATCTTTCACAATTTTGACTTTTTTTTCCCACACAATTGCAAGAAAATTCAAAATGGTGAGATATATATAGAATGTCAAGGAAAAAAGTCAGAATTGTGAGATAAAAAGTCAAAAAAAAAAAATTGTTGAAATGTGTTGGGAACAAGCTTCCATATACTTATGAAGGAATGCTTCTGTGTTGCAGTTTCTGCGGTGATGAAGACGAAATGGATCCGGAGATTGAGGAGGCATTTGAGAGGTTTTGCATGGAGTCGGACGCAAGAGGAAAGAAATAAATAAAAACAGTAATTCAACTGTGAGATGCTCATGTTAACGGCACTCCCAACCAGCTGGAATGTTTCAGAGTGGGCGGAACCAAGAACGTTTCAGTTGATTTTCGTTTAATTTCTCAACAAACACTTCTTGGCTACAATGCCACTGGATTTAATGGCTGGGATTACTGTTTAGGTGTAATGCAGCATAATTGGCAAGTCCGTCAGGCCATCACGTTGCCATTGGTTTGGCATTTGGGGTGTGAGGTTTATTTTATGCGTGTTCTGATTTGTCAAAAATCCCCCAAAAAGTTTGCAGTGAGATTTTAATATGAGCCGAAGAGTAGCATCATCAAGTGTACGTGTGGTGTGTTTGCAAACTAACTGCTCAATATCCAACTAAATATACGAGAAACTGAGTTTTGTGTTTTACTCCTCAAGGCTTTGCCATGTAGAGTTGAAGAGCACAGGGAGAAAGACAAAAACATTTACAAAAAATTCTACTGTTTTCCTTTCTCAGATTCTCCTCACACCTTTTTAGAGTTTTATTTTCAATGTATGCACATGTTTGAGGAAAAAAAGGAACCTTGACTTTATAATCTGTTTGGTTTTTCGAATGCAGGAATAAAGTTTCTTCATATGTTAAGTGTGTCAAACGCTCAGAACAGATTTGGGAGTTTACACAGATTCATCCTCCACTGTGATTTACAGAACTTTTCTCGTCACCAACATCTCATGGATCCCATATAAAGGAATGTTTATTTTACTATAGTTGTAAATATTATTTACTGCATTGTTTGCCTGCAATAAATCTTTATAAAAACACTGTTTCTTACTTTTTTGCTGTTCATAGTATACCCAGTGACCAGTGTTTGCTTGAGCACTATTGTCTGTATCTGTTAACATTTCAGCATAAGCTTCCCCTGTTGACCAGTGAACTTAAAGCCTGTTTTAGGTCAGTGTAATACAGGTGCATCTCAATAAATTAGAATGTCGTGGAAAAGTATATTTATTTCAGTAATTCAACTCAAATTGTGAAACTCGTGTATTCTTTTAAATTCAATGCACACAGACTGAAGTTGTTTGTCTTTGGTTCTTTTAATTGTGCTGATTTGGCTCACATTTAACAAAAACCCACCATTTCACTATCTCAACAAATTAGAATATGGTGACTTGCCAATCAGCTAATCAACTCAAAACACGTGCAAAGGTTTCCTGAGCCTTTAAATTGGTCTCTCAGTTTGGTTCACTAGGCTTGCACAATCATGGGGAAGACTGCTGATATGACAGTTGTCCAAAAGACAATCATTGACACCCTTCACAAAGAGGGTAAGTCACAGAAGGTCATTACTGAAAGGGTTGGCTGTTCACAGAGTGCTGTATCCAATTATGTTAACAGAAAGTTGAGTGGAAGGAAAAAGTGTGGAAGAAAAGATGCACAACCAACCGAAAGAACCGCAGCCTTATGAGGATTGTCAATGCAAAATCGATTCAAGAATTTGAGCGAACTTCAAGGAATGGACTGAGGCTGGGGTCAAATAATCAAGAGCCACCACACACAGACATGTCAAGGAATTTGGCTACATTTGTCATATTCCTCTTGTTAAGCCACTCCTGAACCACAGACAGTGTCAGAGGCGTCTTACCTGGGCTAAATAGAAGAATCGGACTGTTGCCTAGTGGTCCAAAATCCTCTTTTCAGATTAGAGCAAGTTTTGTATTTAATTTGGAAAACAAGGTCCTAGAGTCTGGAGGAGGGTGGAGAAGCTCATAGCCCAAGTAGCATGAAGTCCAGTGTTAAGTTTCCACAGACTGTGATGATTTCGGGTGCAATGTCATCTGCTGGTGTTGTCCATTGTGTTTTTTGAAAACCAACGTCACGGCACCCGTTACCAAGAAATTTGGAAGGAGCACTTCATGGCTTCTCTGCTGACCACGTTTTGAAGATGCGATGTCATTTCCAGCAGATTTGGCCCCTTCCCACACGCCAAAGCCCCAGAAACCTGGTAAATGAGCATGGTGTTGGTGTGCTTGACTGGGCCAGCAAACTCACCAGACCTGAACCCCCATAGAGAATCTATGGGGTATTGTCAAGAGAAAATGAGAAACAAGAGACCAAAAAAATGCAGATGAACTGAAGGCCACTGTCAAAGAAACCTGGCTTCCATACCACCTCAGCAGTGCCAAAAAATGATCACCTCCATGCCACGCCGAATTGAGGCAGTAATTAAAGCAAAAGGAGTCCCTACCAAGTTTTGAGTACATGTACAGTAAATGAACATTACTTTCCAGAAGGCCAACAATTCATAAAAAATGTTTTTTTATTGGTCTTATGTGAAGTATTCTAATTTGTTGAGATGGGTTTTTGGTGGGTTTTTGTTAAATGTGAGCCGATATCATCACAATTAAAAGAACCAAATATTTAAACTACTTCAGTCTGTGTGCAGTTTGAATTTATTTAATACACGAGTTTCCTAATTTGAGTTGAATTGCTGAAATAAATGATCTTTTCCATGACATTCTTATTTATTGAGATGCACCTGTATAAAATTAAACATGACCTTAATTCTATGGCTTTTGAAAAATGGACAAAAACAGAAAAAATAGACAAAATTAAATTGGGATTTAAGAAGTTAAAAAAACTCGTTGAGTTTATCGGATACCATATAACATTCAATATTGTTCTAATACAACTGACATATGCAACAAATTTAGAAAGGTGAATATCATGAATATCCGGTCTATTCACCCCCGAATAATATAAAGAAAAGCAAATCATATTTAGCATAAAGTCAAAATAAAAAATAGTGTTGTTTATCGGTTTAATGTATTTATACTAAATGTGTATATGTGCTAATACAGTGTCATTTTATTCTTTATATATTATAAATATAAATTATATATTTTCTTCGTGAGATGAACTCCAAAATAATCTAAATCAAATCTTGATCCGTGTTCATATTACTTCAGCTTGCCAGAGTTGAATCTTAGCCGCAAGGGGGCGATGAAGGAGCGCACAGCTTTATGAGTAATTACTGTAGAAGAAGTGATTCATCCAATCAGCGTCATTCTCTTCATCAACCGCGAAAATTTGCACCATGGCAACTAGTGACGGGAAGTCCGAGTCATGTCAGCAAATCGGTTCTTTTGAACAGTTTCTTTCAAAAAACGAATCATCGGTCCCGGAACATCCACAACGTTTTCATCTAGATACACGTATTGTTTATTATGTGTTTTTTTTCTTTTCTGATTACGTTTAATTAACAAAGGCGTTCATGATCATTTTGTGTCCCAGTTCAGTTTGATTCAGTTCGTGTGTTGCTAGAGTCGGTTCTCGCATCGTTTTTGCGAGTCGGATCTTTTGAATCAATCGATTGTAAACACGATTGATTCAAAAGATCCGACTCGCAAAAACGAACCTTTCACTCTAGCAACAACAATTGGACGCGACTGTGGATTTTGTTTGTTCTGCTTCAGTGATTTTAGTGTTTACGTTTAGACTGTGGCGGTGTGTAATAGGTTCGAGTTCTCTACTGAATTGTCTGGTGTTAAGTGAGTCATGTGTTCGGTCAGGTTTATGGTCGTGTGTGTGGATGAGTCTGTGGACGTGTTGTACTCAGACGGGCGCAGACTGCAGCTCTCTCCCTGCGGATCTGAGTTCATGATGGAGAAACACATGTCCCCCTCTGCACACCCGCTACAGCCCAGAGAGCGAGTCAGACAGAGAGCAAGATTCGCCATCAGCGAGTATAAGGTATATACAACACCTTTTCATCCCCATAAATATATCAATACTGTGTCCTTTGTACTGCAAAACTTGTATCTGCATTGCAATTTCATGGAACATACCTTACATGTCTGTCTACCTGTATATTTGTCTATCTATCTATCTTATCTATCTATCTATCTATCTATCTATCTATCTATCTATCTATCTATCTGTCTATCTGTCTGTCTGTATGTCATTCTGTATCTATCTATCTATCTATATGTCTGTCTGTCCATTTATAACCACAATTATCTATCTGTCTATCTGTCTGTCTGTCTGTCCATCTGTCCATTTATACCACAATTATCTATCTATCTATCTATCTATCTATCTGTCTATCTGTCTGTCTGTCTGCCTATCTTTCCTTTATACCCAATCTATCTATCTATCTATCTATCTATCTGTCTATCTGTCTGTCTGTCCATTTATACCACAATTATCTATCTATCTATCTATCTATCTATCTATCTATCTATCTATCTATCTATCTAGCGTATCTGTCTTTCTGTCTGTCCTGTCCGTCCTGTCTGTCGTCCTGTATCTGTCGTCTGCTGTCGGTCTGTCCATTATAACCACAATTATCTATCTACTATCTATCTATCTACTATCTATCTATCTATTCTCCTATCTGTCTATCTGTCTGTCTGTCTGTCTATCTATCTATCTATCTATATCTATCTGTCTGTCTGTCTCTGTCTGTCTCTGTCTGTCTGTCTGTCTTTCTGTCTATCTATTTATCTATCTATCATCTATCTATCTGTCTATCTGCGGTCCTGTCCCATGTTATACCACAAGTATCATCTATCTATCTACTATCTATCTGGTCTGTCTTCTGGTCTGTACTGTAGCTGTCTGTCTGTCTGTCTGTCCATTTATACCACAATTATCTATCTACTATCTATCTATCTAGCTACTTCTGTCTGTCTGTCTGTCATTCTGTATCTATCTATCTATCTATATGTCTGTATGTCTCTTTGTCTGTCTGTCTCTCTGTCTGTCTCTATCTATCTATCTATCTATCTATCATCTATTATCTATCTATCATCTACGTCTGTCTGTATGGATTCTGTATTCGATCTATCTATCTATATTGTCTGTCTGTCCATTTTATAACACAATTATCTATCGATCTATCTGTCTAGCTGTCTGTCTGTCTGCCTCTGTCCATTTATAACCACAATTATCCTATCTATCTATCTATCTATCTATCTATCTCTATCTGTCTCTCTGTCTGTCTGTCTGTCCATCTATACCACAATTAATCTATCTAATCTATCTGTCTATCTGTCTTTCGTGGCGGCCATTATACCACAATTATCATCTTCTTCGGGCTGTCCTGTCTGCTGTCTGTCTCTGTCTGTCTCTGTCTTTCTGTTTGTCTGTCCATTATACCACAATTATCTATCTCTATCTAGCTTCATCTGTCTATTTTTCTGTCTGTCCATTTATACACAATTACTATCTATCTATCATCTATCCTATCTATTATCTATCTATCTATCTATCTATCTGTCTGTCTGTCCTGTCCTGTCTGTCCTGGTCTGTCTGTATCTGTCTGTCTGTCTGTCTGTCTGTCCATTTATACCACAATTATCTATCTATCTATCTATCTATACTATCTATCTATCTGTCTGTCTGTCTATCTATTTATCTATCTATCTTTCTATCTATCTTCTATCTATCTATCTATCATCTATCTCATCTCTATCTATCTGTCTGTCTGTCCATCCGTCCATCATCTATCTATCTATCTATCTATCTATCGATCTATCTATCATCCCTAGCTATCTATCTATCTATCTATCGAATCTGACCATCTATCTATCTATCTGTCTGTTCTGTCTGTCTGTCTGTCCATTTATACCACAATTATCTATCTATCTATCTTCTATCGTATCTCTCTAGCTATCTATCTATCGATCCTATCTATCTATCGGTCCCTTTATAGCCACATTATCTATCTCTCGGTTTCTATCTATCTATTATCTACTGTCTATTCTGTCTATCTTTCTGTCTTTCTGTCTGTCTGTCATCTATCTATCTATCTATCTGTCCATTTATACCACAATTATCTATCTATCTATCTATCTATCTATCTATGGCTGTATCCTGTCCTGATCTGTCCATTTAACCACAATTATCTACTATCGTCTGCTGTCCGTCTGTCTGTCTGTCCTGTCTGTTCTGCTCTGTCTGCCTGTCTGTCAAATTTATTACACAATTATCTCCTGTTCTATCGTCCTGTCTGTCCTTCTGTCCGTCCTGTCCATTTATTACCACAATTATCTATCTATCTATCTATCTATCTATCTGTCTATCTGTCTGTCTGTCTGTCTGTCTGTCCATTTATACCACAATTATCTATCTATCTATCTATCTTTACAAGTATCGATTATCTATCCTATTCTGTCTGTCCATTTATACCACAATTATCTATTTATCTATCTATCTATCTGTCTATCTGTCTATCTGTCTCTCCATTTATACCACAATTATCTATCTATCGTCTGTCGTCGGGTTCTGTCCATTTATACCACAATTATCTATCTATCTATCATCAGTCTCTAACCATATATCTGTCTGTCTGTCTAGAATAGTTTACTGCTGTAAATATGAGTGCACAGTATAAAAATACATTTATTTTCTCTCTTGTTTAGACACTGGTACAAAATGCTTTGACCTTCAGAAACAAGTATGCAACTCATCCATATTTGCCTGAGGAGCTCATAACTGTGGAATTCAACAAGGTAACAAGGTTAGACTGTCTTAAAGCTGTAGTAAGGTTTGCTTTTTTATTACTGAAATCATGTAAATCCCGCTTAATTTCTAATTTCTGCTTATTTGCTTAACCAAATGCTGATTTGCAGCCGTCCACCAGTGCCATAACTGAGGTGGAGTGGCCCGGGTCTGACTCCTGCACCGCTGGGCCGTATGGAGAGATCACAGTCTGCTCTGTAGATGGACATGCCAAACTCATCCTTTCCTCTTCTGGAGAAGAGTTCACAGTGGAGTTTATCTGTCGGTCCAGCCAAAATGAAGTAGAGTCACAGTATCTGCAAGGGCACCAACACAAAAGTACATGTTCATTAAGTAGCTTGTTTTCAAAATCTGCCACGGTTAAGGGTTTAAACCTCTCTGAAGCCTCAGCGGGTGCTCGGATGGACCATCCAGGGTCAGTCGTAAAAGTCCCCAATACGGAAAGACTGGAATCAACAAGTTCGAAGTCTGGGAAGGTGGACGCGTACACCAGAGTGATCCAGCAGTATTCCCGAGCACTTTACCCACAGATGTGGAGCTATCCTCTGTCATTAGCATTCAAGCATTGGGAATCACAAAAAATTAAAATAAATACTGTCAGTGGTCAAGATGGAAAGGGTTTAACAGAGGGAGAAGGTAGACGAACATCTCAAACAGGGCTGAAAACTCAGCTTCCCAAACCTTTGCCTCTAAAATGTCCCTCTCCTCATCAGCACAGGTTCAGAACCGTTCCAACAACACAAATACATTCCTCCCTCGTGTCATCCTCTTTCTCATTTGCCTTACTTGATGAATCTCATCTCGCACATATATATATACGGTCCTTTGATAAGTATTCAGACCCCTTAAATTTTTCACTCTTTGTTATATTGCAGCCATTGCTAAAATCATTTATCCGAACAGTTTTTTTCCCCTCATTACTGTACACACAGCGCACCCCGCAATTGACAGAACAACACAAATTGTTGACATTTGGCAGATTTATTAAAAAAATAAAACTGAAATATCACATGGTCCTAGTATTCAGACCCTTTGCTGTGACACACATATATTTAACTCAGGTGCTGCCCATTTCTTCTGATCATCCTTGAGATGGTTCTACACCTTAATTTGAGTCAAGCTGTGTTTGATTATACTGATTGGCTTGATTAGGAAAGCCACACACCTGTCTATATAAGACCTTACAGCTCACAGTGCATGTCAGAGCAATTGAGAATCATGAGGTCAAAGGAACTGCCTAAAGTCTCAGAGACAGAATTGTGGCAAGGCTCAGATCTGGCTAAGGTTACAAAAAAATTCTGCTGCACTTAGGTTCCTAAGAGCACAGTGGCCTCCATAATCCTTAAATGGAAGAAGTTTGGGATGACCAGAACCCTTCCTAGAGCTGGCTTTCCGGCCAAACTGAGCTATCGGGGGATAAGAGCCTTGGTGAGAGAGGTAAAGATCGGAACAAAAGATCACATACACGGGCGGCTGAGCTCCATAGATGCAGTCGGATAAAACAAAAAAAAGAATGACTCAGAAATTTGTAGAAAGTCAACCATCACTGCAGCCCTGCACCAGTCGGGGCTTTATGGCAGAGTGGGCCGACGGAAGCCTCTCCTCAGTGCAATACACATGAAAGCCCACATGGAGTTTGTTTAAAAAACACCTGAAGGACTCCAAGATTGTGAGAAATAAGATTCTCTTGTCTGATGAGAACTTTTTGGCCTTAAATCTAAGCGATATGTGTGGAGAAAACCAGACACTGCTCATCACCTGTCCAATACAGTTCCAACAGTGAAGCATGGTGGTGGCAGCATCATGCTGTGGTGGTGTTTTTCAGCTGCAGGGACAGGAGGATTGGTTGCAATCGAGGGAAAGATGAATTGGGATATCCTGGACGAAAACCTTCTCAGAGTGCTCAGGACCTCAGACTGGGCCGGAGGTTTACTTTCCAACAAGACAATGACCCTAAGCATACAACTAAAATAACGAAGGAGTGGCTTTGCAACAACTCTGTGACTGTTCTTGAATGCCCAGCCAGAGCCCTGACTTAAACCAATTGAGCATTTCTGGAGAGACCTAAAAATGGCTGTCGTCCAACGTTTACCATCCAACCTGACAGTACTGGAGAGGATCTGCAAGGAGGAATTGCAGAGGATCCCCAAATCCAGTTGTGAAAAACTTGTTGCATCTTTCCCAAAAAAAAACTCATGGCTGTATTAGATCAAAAGGGTGCTTCTACTAAAAACTGAGCAAAGGGTTTGAATACTTAGGACCATGTGATATTTATTTCAGTTTTTCTTTTTTAATAATCTGCAAAAATGTCAACAATTCTAAGTTTTTCTGTCAATATGGGGTGCTGTGTTTAAATTAATGAGGAAAAAAAATTAACTTAAATGATTAGCAAAATGTCTACTGCAATATAACAAAGAATGAAAAATTTAAGGGGGTCTGAATACTTTTCCTACCCACTGTATATATATTGTGTGTGTTTGTACTTTTTTTTTTTTGAGTGAAATGTGACCTGGCTTTAGGGAGATTCATTCCTCTCATTTATCCTTATAGAAAAACTACAGTTATAATCAGTACTCTGTGTTTGATGGTGCCAGTATGACCATACTCAAAGTACATTAATGTGATGTTCAGATGGCGATATGATGCTGTGAATCCTGATTTGCTGGAACAGGAAGAGGAAGTCATAGCTGAGGTGGTGAAAGTGGTCTGGTGTAAAGGCATCATATACCGGTGAGTGCTGATTCATTTCATGTTCATAAATTAGCACCACTACCCATTGCATCATCTTAAATACCATTAATAGGCTAATAACTGTTTTAAGTTTAAAGATAAGTGGGTAAAAATATGTTTTAGCACATTAAGAACATTTTCTAGTCAAAACAAAAGTGGAATGAATGAATAAGTAATTTGGAACCCATTGTATCATAGGAAATACAAAGTCTGAAGGCCTACGAATCAGTCGTCGTTCACAATATATATCTGTCTGAGAAATTATGAGACACAATACGATACCCTGAACATATGGATTCGAACTGAATAAGAACATATATTTGTAATAAATGTCATTTTAATTATATTATACAGGGCTCGCAAAATTTCAAAATCCCTGGTAGCCCTTCTGGCAGGCATTCTTCAGATGGTGGTTAGACAAAAATAGCGCCGGTGGGTATATATAGTGGTATCGATATTTATCGACGGTACAACTTCATCGATAACCATATAAAAAATATAGTGCACGATATAGGCACGTGCTATGAGTGACACAGACAGCTCACACAAACACGAACACATGCTGAATTGAGTGCTGTGCCTGCCTGTGATGAGGAGATTGTGAATAAAAATTTATATTAGTTGAATTTAAAATAAACATTTGCATTTGAATGCAAAAATGGTACAATCGAATGTTAGGAGTGCGTCAGGGAGCGTCATCAGTGGTGCGAGAGATGCGGTGATGATGATGTAAGTGACGTTGCATTTTAATGTTTTGTTAGTCTAGCCCACCAAACGCGGGCTATGTGTGTCAAACAAATACAGTCTGTTTGGGACCTAACACGGATGATGATTTCATGTTTTTTTTATTTTTTTTATCTCCTTCAGTATAGTAGATGGAGTGATACCGATGGTAGAGATCTCACCTGGTGATGGTTCAGTCATCAGATCTAATGGAGTTCTAGCCAATTACTTCACACATCACAAAGCTGGAGCTGCTCACAGAGATGTATGACATGCTGATTTGGACTGAAAAGGTTGAGTGTATACATTTACTGCATGATTCAGAAGATGAGTTGATTTCTGTGTGTTCTCAGGCGGTGGAGTGTGTGTATTACCTGTGTGGTCTCCCACCTGATGTGCCAGGTCAGCTGTATTCTGTCCAGTCTGTTGTCACACGGGCCAGCAGGTGAGATGAGAGGTTTACAAGCATACAGCTCATATCAAAAACCAAAATCAAACAACTGTAGACAGGATTCACAGGATAGCTGATGTCAAGCTATTCCTAAAACATTGAGTATCCCATCAGTTTATAAAGGGGCAGGAGTATCATCCACCATCAAGTGAACATCAACCTTGAGCCAATGATTCACTAAATTAATTTAGAGTTCAGTCACTAGGGGGTGATAATAACACCCAAATTGTCACTCGTGCAAATATTTAAAGGGGTCCTATTATGCTCTTTTACAAAGTCTTGATTTTGTTTTGGGGGTGTGCTAGAACAGGCTCTCATACTAGGTTGTCCGAAAAACACATTATTTTTCATACACTGAACAAAATTATAAACTCAACACTTTTGTTTTTGCCCCCATTTTTCATGAGCTGAACTCAAAGATCTAAGACTTTTTCTATGTACACAAAAGGTCTATTTCTCTCAAATATTGTTCACAGATCTGTCTAAATCTGTGTTAGTGAGCACTTCTCCTTTGCTGAGATAATCCATCCACCTCACAGGTGCGCCATATCAATATGCTGACTTAACAGCATGATTATTGCACGGTGTGCCTAGGCCGGCTCACGCTTAAAAGGCCACTCTAAAATGTGCAGTTTTACTGTATTGGGGGGTCCGAAAACCAGTCAGTATTTGGTGTGCCTCACGCAGTGCAACACATCTCCTTCGCATAGAGTTGATCAGGTTGTTGATAGTGGCCTGTGGAATGTTGGTCCACTCCTCTTCAATGGCTGTGCGAAGTTGCTGGATATTGGCAGGAACTGTAACACGCTGTCATATACGCCGATCCAAAGCATCCCAAACATTCTCAATGGGTGACATGTCCAGTGAGTAAGCTGGCCATGCAAGAACTGGGATGTTATCAGCTTCCAGGAATTGTGTACAGATACTTTCAACATGGGGCTGTGCATTATCATGCAGCAACATGAGGTGATGGTCGTGGATGAAAGGCACAACAATGGGCCTCAGGATCTCATCAAGGTATCTCTGTGCATTCAAAATGCCATCATAAAATGGTCACTCTGCTTCGTGGTCCATTGAACATACGCCATGCCCATACCATAACCGAACCGGCCTGCACAACCCATTGTGGCCACTTCGATCTACACAACGTTTGCATCAGTGCAACCGCTATCACGCTGACCCCACACGCCCAGTCACCTGTCTCCTCTGCCTGTACAGTGTAACCCAGGGATTCATCCTTGAAGAGAACACCTCTACAAAGTGCCAGATGCCATCGAATGTGAGTATTTGCCCACTCAAGTCGGTTAAGACGACGAAATGCAGTCAGGTCGAGACCCTGATGAGGACGGCGAGCATGCAGATGAGCTTTCCTGAGATGTTTTCTGACAGTTTGTGCAGAAATTATTTGTTTATGCAAACCGATTGTTGCAGCTGTCCAGGTGGCTGGTCTCAGATGATCTTTGGAGGTGAAGATTCTGGATGTGGAGGTCCTGTGCTGGTGTGTTTACACGTGGTCTGCGGTTGTGAGGCCCGTTGGATGTACTGCCAAATTCTCTGAAACGCCTTTTGAGACGGCTTATGGTAGAGAAATGAACATTCAATTCACGGGCAACAGCTCTGGTGGACATTCCAGCAGTCTGCCAATTGCACGCTCCCTCAAAACTTGCGACATCTGTGGCATTGTTTCTGTGTGATAAAACTGCACATTTTAGAGTGGTTTTATTTTGGCCAGCCTAAGGCACACCTGTGCAATAATCATGCTGTCAAATCATTATCTTGATATGCCACACCTGTGAGGTGGATGATTATCTCGGCAAAGGAGAAGTGCTCACTGACACAGATTTAGACAGATTTGTGAATATTTGAGAGAAATAGGCCTTTTAGAAAAAGTCTTAGATCTTTGAGTTCAGCTCATGACAAATGTGTCAAAAACAAAATTTTTGCGTTTATAATTTTGTATTGTATGTATACATATTTTACATTATAATAATTTGTTACATTTACATATAGGCTTTTTTTTATTACCAGAGCTTCTCATCCCTAGCTGGCATGAACGGTGGGCTTCGAATAGTTCCTGTGTATAATCAATAGGCCCGCTGCCTCGCTCTGGAACTTGGATTAGAAAATTGTTAGCTGTGATTGGTCTCTAGCGAGGGGCCAGTGTGCGTTGTGATTGGCAGCCCTCTGCGCCTGGTTGGGAAATGTCATGCCCCCGCTGATCATAATAATGTCATCGGCCTTGCTCTGCGAATGCTATCAGTGTCAAATCTAGAATGGCGTCAAAATTTCGAAATCTATTTGAAACGTGGACTTATAAACAAACTCCGGTGATCGATGTGTAACCCAACTCTAAGTTCGTCTGCGCTTAGGAAAGTAAGAAGCGTGTCTTCCTTTTAATCGACTATAGTGGATTACACACTCGTGCCATTCTCGACTAGATTGCAGCTCACACAAGGTTCTCGTCCCATTCGTCGCTGTCATTTGTGATTCATTCGCAAATTCCCGGAATATGCGTTGTAGTCCCCACGAGTATAATATTTTCCCAATATTACGTTTTTACTGCTTGATTTTTGATCAAATAAATGAAAGCCTTGGGAGCATTTTAGAAGACTTTCTGCGTCGTCAAAACTACAAAGATCTTAACAACACTCCCCAATTGTTTAACGGTAGTGTATATTTTGTGGTTTATCCCACAAACTTGCATATGCTGACCCTGGACGCACCAAACTAGTCTTAAGTGTAATTTTTTCGAAATTGAGATTTATAGATCATCTGAAAGCTGAATAAATAATAAGCATTTCCCATCGGATTCAATAGGACAATATTGGCTGAGATACAACTATTTGGACAAATCTGGAATCTGAGGGTGCAAAAACTTCTAAATATTGAGAAGAATCACTTTTAATCATCCCATGCAGTTTTTAGCAATGCATATTACTAATCAAAATGTTTTGATATATTTACAGTAGGAAATATTTACAAAATATCTTCATGGAACAAAATCTTTAGTTAATATCCTAATGTTTTTTGGCATAAAAGAGAAATGTATATTTGTGACCCATACAATGTATTGTTGGCTATTGCTACAGTCGCTATATCCCCAGTGCACTTAAAGACTGCTTTCGTTGCTCCAGGGTCACATTCGTGCGTTAATAATTTTTTTTTGTTTCTGTTCCGTTAGTTATGTTGAAATTGCTTGCCGATCCAGGCCAGAAGCTCCTAGGGTCGACCCTAAGAACCTCTCTCTTTACTGCTTGAACGAGGTGCGTTGTGTGATTTCCCTCTGATGGATCCTTCGCCTCTGGGTCCATCGTGTCCAGTGTCTTGAGGTGATGATAGATACTCTGGTTCTGTACTTCAGAGCAGTGCTTGCGTTTGTGATGTGTATATGTTGTGGGTTTCAGGAGGTACAATAGGAGTGTTGCCCGGTAGAAGCTCGTTTTAAAGTCTCTCCGAGGGACCTTAGGCGAGGTCTGTTTCTGGTGTGTGATGGCTTAGGTGGCGCAGATGATGTGGCTAGTCACACACTATCCACCTGCCACAGGTACATCCATGGATTCTCTTTAGAATGT
Source organism: Sinocyclocheilus anophthalmus (assembly GCA_018155175.1). Lineage (NCBI taxonomy): Eukaryota > Metazoa > Chordata > Actinopteri > Cypriniformes > Cyprinidae > Sinocyclocheilus > Sinocyclocheilus anophthalmus. Next base: position 74,012 of record JADLZN010003299.1, on the reverse strand, counting down.
CGCACACTCATCACTACCTGTATGCACGTGTATATAATCCCCATATTCCTGATAGGCTGGGTCAAAAAAAGTTAGAATTCTAAAATATCTTGAATTTAAAATAACAGCATAAGCTCTAATTTAGTGTGCCTTAAGGAGGCAGGCATATTCCTGGCGCACGAGTGGGATGACGGATGTTAAAGTGTCAGCTGCATTTAAATGTTTTTTGTAACACTATCCATGTGAAGCCACAGATGGCGGACGCCTGTGATGAGCTTTGTTCATTCAAAATATTGTGGAAAAAGAGAACATCAATGCGGAGAAGATCTTGTTTACATCAAAATGAAACCAAGCCGTTCACACAGAACACATATTTCGCGCATTTTCTAGAAGGACATCTATCACCGCCGCACTCGCATCTCGTACAAAAGAGCTGCATGTTTAGAAAGCCATTTAAAATTAATGCAAGTTTAACTTTGGGGGGGAAAAAATACATATGTCAAGACTTTATGGCGGGTTTTTTCCCCATCTCACTGCATCTCGTGTTTTTAAATGAAAAGTGTACTCTGTGTGATTGGCTTTCGGCGCTTTGTATTAAACTATGCATACGTTTAAGAGCCATCATGATGCTGTTTTGTTTATAGTTGTATAAGCAACTTAATTATAATTGGTTTATAAATATTACTTTAAACATTATGCACTTTTTTTCACAGATGTTATGTTATCTTATGCTTTGAATAAACGTGCATTAGTAATATTTTTCTTTTTCTCGTGCAACCCTCAAGCGAGAATCCAAAAGCTTTTCTTTTCTTCACTCTAACTGAAATTATGCATTTTAAATTCGAATATAATTCAAATTTTTTATAATATTTAAGTACAAAATTCTAATTTATTTTTTCAGCCATTTTGACAGCCCTAATTCCAGATAATGAATCAACTCACTTACTTGCACATTTATTCAGCTCTTCACCAGTTAATGAGTTGAAACATTTTGATATGCTTACAACCATTAAAATGCTAAGTTTTAAGGGGAATTAGGTTCCATTTATGTATATTCAAACTAAAATTCAACAATTTGTTTGCAGTATTGTGCAAACATGTTCACAGAAGTGCAGTGCTGCGTGGTGTTTTTCATAAATTAAAACTTTATTTTAAATAAATAAAAATTATCACTTATGTAATAATAATATGATTGAATATTGCTGATTTATTACTATGTATAATTGAATTGTTGAACATAAATTATAATTAAATATATTTTTTTGTTCATTTAGTGAAAAACTGTGATTTTTGAAAAACTTTTTATTTATTTATATAATTTACTTTAATTTTCCTTTTGTTATTTATTTATTGTCCCAGTCTTAATCAATCAGCATGTCACATATTCTCAAAGAAGTGTAAATTCAGTTTTGTTGGAACCATGTCAATAAACAAAATTGTTTCAAATCCTGTAATTTTTTTTAAAGGTTATGAATTCATGATTATTTTCAATTTTTTATGTATTTGTGATGGCAGTGTGGAGAAATGGAACAGAAACTCAGGGCAGAAACCAGACCATCTTACAGGTGGTGCCAGCTCAATTTGCCAGATGGGCACCAAACTCTTGTCCAAGTTGAGACAGACCAAACTTATCAAAGGTAAAGAGATGATGTAATATTCATTACACCAATTGCTTCTGAAAATCCTTAATTTCTTGTTTTGTCTCTTTCTCTCGCAGGTATGTGTCGGCAGTAGTGCAGTGGTGTGACTGGGTAAAGCAGACAGATCAGAGCATGAGTGCAGTGGGCGTGACTCTCTCAGACTCCGCCCATTGTGACACACCTCAGCCAATAACGTACAGGTATTAAGGAACTCTTATTCCCTGGATCATTATTTATTATTATTATATTCATTTGCATCACATGACCTGGAAGATGCATATCAGTCACTCTTAAAGGGATAGTTCACCTGGAAATGTCATTCAAAACAAGTATGTTTTTCCATGGAATTTTAAAATGGAGAATGAAGCTTGTTTGTTGGTGTACAAAGTTTTACACGGAAAACTTGAGTATTTATGGTGGAAAACAAAATTGAGTGAACTATGTCTTCTTCATCCTGATTTCTTACATCCCTACAGGTCTGTTGTTTCTGAACTGGAAAAGATCAAGAGGTTTAACTGTATCCTTTTTGTGAGATTATGTGACTGAGTTGGTGTGGAATTTGATTATTGAGAGCAGAATGCCCTTGGGTAGATATTTCTTTAACATATCCATCAGTTTTGTTGGAGAACAGCCCCGTCCTGCGTCCGACAGGAAGATCTTTGAGCTGTGAGCGTTCTTCTGACCGACCTGAGATCAAACTCACAGAGAACTGCATCTCTGAGGCTCTGCAGAAAACCTCCAGAGCCATACAGGACATTGACACACTCTTATCAGACAGACGGTAGAACTGAATGCAGACACGTACAGCTTTCCCCAAAAAATTGTTTGCTTTTATGGAACTTATTCAGTGAAATGTAATGAGATACATGAGTCTCACTAAACCTGTCAAGAACATATCTGGGTCATATTTCACACCAAAACATAGCAAGAAACTATTTTATTGTAAATCAAATTGAAAAAAAAGTCCAGTTTTTTTTTTAGGAAGTTTAAGCACATTTAGCCCAATTCCCATTATTATTAATACTAGAAGTCGTTAGAAAAATAAATAAATATAAATTAAATTATTATATATAATATATAGACTATATATATATATATAAATATATATATATTATATATATATATTGTCACGAATCCTGTCCATGGACTTTCGTTCAATCACCACCAGAGGTCACCTTTCCATTACATTGACTCTCGCACTAAACAAACTGTTGCATAGCACATTGCATGATGGCGCACGCTGTAACCATCACACATTCACTCTATCACACTCAATCAAACAACCTTCACTGCAGAGTAGGTTAGGGATCTAACTGTTCTAGCTGATAGCTGCCTTACGGAGCCTGCTTAGTTCTTTTTAGTCTTGCCTTGTCTGTTTTCTCGTGTTCTGATCTTTGCCTTGAACCTGGATTATCTCTCTAGTCTCACCCTGTTGGATTACGTTCGCCGTCGACTGACCCTTGCTTGTTTACCGGATTGCCCTTGCCTTGTCTTCTCCTTACCAGTTTGCCATTGTCTGACCCATGCCTGTTTCTGACCACGCCTGTGAATAAAGTTTGCAAATGGATCCGTACGTCTCACGTCTAGTCAGCCCCGTAACAGAATACTCGGCCATACAAGGATCCAGCGACTTTACCGAAGGACATTGGCCAGGTATGAACACAACGATTCTGCTACTAGCTCTCAAGCAGGGCACACGATCACTAGATACATTGTGGAATATTTGGCTCTGGCTAATGGCTCAGAATTACCGGACTATATTAATTGACTTTTTCTGTGATGGCCTTAACCAACCTTTAAAATCAAGAGTGATTTATGAGGGTCCTCGTTTGTCACTAAGTAGTTTTTTGGATCATGTTTTGTGGACTGTTGGTTCAGCGTTCACAGTGGGTGTTGCGGAGGAACACAACACCGCACTCATTCCTGTAATGGCAGCCACACTGGAGCACGCTCACAAAATGCCGGCGACAGCAGAGCCTGATCACAAAATGGCGGACACAACAAAGTCCGTTAGGTCACAGTGATCTTCGGAGTCAAGTCAAGTCACAGTGATGTTTTTATTTTGTGAGGTATTGTTCACGTCAAGCTGATATTCTGCAGTCAAGCAGAAGCACAGCTGATCTTCCTGAGTAAAGCCGAGTAACAGCTGATCTTCCGGAGTCAAGCCGATGTCACAAGCTGATCTTCCTGAGGTCAAGCGATGTACGCTGATCTTCCTGAGTCAAGCCGATGTCACAGCTGATCTTCCTGAGTCAAGCCGATGTCACAGCTGATCTTCCTGAGTCAAGCCGAGTCACAGCTGATCTTCCTGAGTCACGTCACGACACAGCTGATCATCCAGAGTCTCGTCACGACACAGCTGATCGTCAATAGTCTTGTCATGTCCTGTCTGATGCACCCAGGTCTTCAAGGTCAGTCTTTTGGTATCCCAGTCTGGTATCTAGACACCGTTGGTGTCTGCACGCACAGCTGGTATCCCCAAACCCACTCACTCTAACCCTTCTGTTCCTGAACTAATTCCCCTGTCTGAAGCGCTTCCCATGATGGGGATCACTTTATGTTGCGTTTGGGCTGCGTACACCACCACAGACCTGCCAGAGGTGGCGACGTCCACTGTGATGTCTCCAGAGGTGGCGGCTGATGCTGCAGAACCTCCCAAGGTAGTGGAATTTGCTGCTGTTTCCCCAGAGGCGATGGTGCCTGCTGCAGTTTCTCCAGAGGTGGCAGCGTATGCTGCAGAACCTCCTGAGGCGGAGGCGTTCACTTCAGCTCCTTGCACGATGGTGGCGCCCAGTAGCACACCTTCAGCCTGTCTTGTCACGGTCGAAGGAACCATTACTGAACTCTTCCTGTATCCTGATGGTCCTACTGTAGAACCTCCAGAGGTGGCGGCATCCGCTGCAGAACCTCCAGAGGTGTCAGTGGTACTCCCTGATTTCGTTCTGGCCAAGGAGGCCATCTATGAACTCTCTGCCTGTCCTGTCACGGCTATGGAGGCCGTCTGTGAACTCTCTGCCTGTCCTGTCATGGCTAAAGAGACCGTCTGTGAATCCTCGTCCTGCCCTGTAATGGCTATGGAGGCCATCTGTGAACTCTCTGCCTATCCTCATACGGCTATAGAGGCTGCTTTTGAACTTTTGTCCTGCTCTGGATCGGCCAATGAGGCCATCTCTGAACTCTTGTCCTGTTCTGAATCAGCCATGGAGGCTGATTGTGAACTGTATGTTCGATTAAGGGCTGCTAATGAATTTGTTTCTGAATTGTCTGTCTGTCCACTAATTTCAAATAATGTCTCATGCGCCATCTGTTGTCCGTTTCAGTCACTATATGTCTACCAGTACAGTGTCCGTTAACACACCCAATTTTGAACTGTCAGTCTATCCCATATCTACCCATGAGTCTGTTTGTGAACTGTCTTCCTGTCTAGCTTCAGTCAGTGAGCCTGTTTATGTACTGTCAACCCAACCAGTCTTGAACGGTCTGTCTGTCCAGCCATTCTCAAGGAGACCAACACGGAACTTTCAGCCCTGTCTGTCACAGCCCCAAAACTCACCTCTGTACTCTTAACCCTGCCTGTCAGGAGCCCAGAAATCAAGAACGCACACCATGTCTGCCCTGTTAACCCTGTCACTGCCAATCCATTTCCGTTCTGTCTGTTCAAGCTCAAGGAGACCTGTAAAGAACATCTGAACGTCCTGTTCCGGCCTTGTAGTAACTGGACTGTCTGTCTCGTGTTTCAGTTTCCTAGAATCCGGTCCTGCATGGCCTCCTGATCACTCTGGGCAGAGACCTTACTGAGCTCCCTGTAGGCTTTAGTAGCCTGTCACAGCCCAAAGATACTCCTTTGAAATCATAGCTTGTCTGTCATGATTCCGGACTATAAATGACACCATAGGTAGGTCAGTTTCAGTCAAAAAGCTCCGTTTGAATTGTGGCACACCAGTTTATCAGGGAAAAAGTGAGGGACCCGTTATATTTCCTGCTAGGTCTTGGGGCCGTGAATGTCGTCTGTGTTGTTCTGTCTCTGTCCTCTACGTTTTATAAGTCTCTGCCAGGTCTACTGATCAGTTTGGCTCGCCCGTGGCGGTCTTATGCACGTCTGCTCTGCCGTGGTGGTCTTCTGCTCTGGTCTGGTGGTCTTATGTCCTGCTCTGGTGGTCATCTGCCTCCGCGTTGGGATCTTCTGTTCTGCTCTGGTGTCTTCTGCTCCGCGTGGGGATTTCGGTCCGTCGCTTGGCTGGGTGGTCCTCAGCTCCAACCTGTACTGCCGGCCGACACTGATTTCTGACTCCGCCGGTCCTGCCTCAGTCCTGTTCTCTCCACTTCCATTGGACCTGGCCCTCCGTCACTCCCCCTGTACACTCCACCGCCTCCTGAATCGTAAAGTGTTCAGAGCGTCTGGAAGCCGCTCCTTGGTGGGGGGGCTATGTCACGAATCCTGTCCACGGACTTCCGTTCAATCACCACCAGAGATCACCCTTCCATTAAGTTGACTCTCGCACTACACAAACTGTTACAAATCACCCTGGACTACATTTCCCATGCACCATTCACTGATGTAGTCACTGCCGAGTATGGTTTGCGGTATCAATGTTTAGTGATAGCTACCTTACGGAGGACTGCTTAGTTTCCTACCTAGCTGAGGTCTTGCTGTGTCGTTTTCTCGTGTTCTGATCTTTTCTGCCTGTTGTACTGGATTTATCCCTCTAGTCTCACCCGGTGGCTTCATTCGCCGTCACTGACCCTGCTGTTTACCGCCCATGGATGCCCTGCCTTGGCTATCCCATACCAGTTGCCCATTGTCTGACCATGCTGTTTATGACCACGCTTTGAAATTAAAGTTTGCAAAGGGAATCGCAGATCAACGTCTTGTCTGCCCCGTAAAATCTATATACTATATATATTATATATAATGTTAAATTGTACGAATTTATACATAATGGTAGTATTTTTTGTACTGCCTATACACTTTGAGCTAGGTTGTAATTTTTTTTTTTTTTTGGAATGAAAACTTCTCAATTGTGATATGAAATCATTGTCAGGAAAAGTGCAGGCTTAATTTTCTAGCAAAATATGAATTTATAAATATATAGTAATATAATTTATAGTTATCATTATATATTAATTTATATTTTGTAATTTTCTGAGGTAAAATTTTTGCAAGATCACACCTTAAAGGCTATTTCTAAAAAATAAAATAAAAAAGGGTAAATTCCGACTTTATGACAATCTGGCACTTCTGAATGAGCGACTTGAAGTATGTTTTGTTATCAGTTTAAGTATTTGCTATTGACTGTTCAAATGCAGAGTTTTGCGCAGCGCAGAGTAACGCATCGTGAAATATCAACGTTTGAGATTTACTTTGAAGCTGGCGATTATGGTAAGGGGCGTTACATTACTGACGTGTGCTTGTGGTGTTCGGCCAATCACAATGCACTGGGTCAGCTGGCCAATCAGAGCAGACTGTGCTTGTCGGAAGGAGGGACTTTGAAGAAAACAAAGCTTTTGAGAGAGGCGGGGCATAGAGGAACTACAAAAATGTACAGTATTTGAAAATGAATGTGTTTTTTGAACATTAAAGCATGTCAACATATTCTGTTACACCAAATACACAAAATAATGATTTGAATTGAAATGATTAATTACATTTTTAAGTTCTCTTTGCCCTAGAATACTAGTTCTCACTCACTGATTCAAATGAATGCGTTTTGCTCAAACGTTTATGCCATTAAGGAGGAAGAAAAAAGTTGTTTGTCATCAGTTCTCCCATTCTTTCAACCACACTCCTTGAAAAGACTCCACAGACAAACTAATAACCTAGTGACTGTTGTTCCAGCACATGCCATCATTATGGTGAGTCCTGCTCTTTGCTTTCAGCAGTGCTATTGGTGAAAGACTTTTGTGGCGTTCTGAATTAGAAGACTGACCTTCATATGCTCCTCAAATAAACACCAGAGATTATGTTATCATTTATGCTTGTATAATAGGCATTTGACCACCTGGCCAGAGTTTGTGTTGTTTCTCACTCTGAAAGGCCAAAAAATGAGACTGGTTTTGAGTTGATGATAAACCTGACCCCAGATCAGGGTCGTGATGCTCGATAGTGAAACCCTGGTTACACCTCTTCCTTATTAAAGTAATGGAAACATGCATTTCCTCTGGGTGTATTTGTGATTCTCACTCGTTTCAGAGCCCCACTGTATTCTTGCACACACACTTATTCACTGGCTGGGTGAGTTCACTGGGAGATCGTGCTGATTTATTTAAAGGAGCGTCTTTTATTATCATTTTTCAGTTTGCTGTTGATGGTTTAGTTCTCGATTATACTTGTGTTAGTGCAGCATATTAGAGCAGATTCTATAATAGCAATAGTGATTTGATGCTTGGGGATTTTTTTATCAGGATTGATAATTATATGATGTGTTTGATAAGAATGCAATAATATTGATCATTTAAATGCATTTTGAAGAAGCAGACAGCAGTATACAAATTCTCAGGGTTTTTCATGCTTGTGAATGTAAAGAGTGACTTGTGTAAAGGCGGAACCCTAAAGGTGTGAACACACAGTTTAACAGTCTTAATTATTCAACATGTTTTTAGCAGTATAGCCTGTTAATATTGCTGCATTAATTATAACATTAGTGATTATAGTTAATAAATATTTTTTATATTTTCTGAAGAAAATGTGAGTTGTATTGACTCTTGCATGCAAGGATTTTTTTTTTTACCTTTATTTATATAGTGCTTTTAACAATACAGAAGGTGTCAAAGCAGCTTAACAGTATCAAAATAGGAAAATAGTGTGTCAGTGCAAAAAGACAATAGTAAACACTCAATTTTCAGTTAAAGGCAGTTCATTGAATTCAGTGATATCATAAAAAAGCTATATCTTTTTTATGCAATTGAACTTGTATGGTGGGCAATAAAATGGAGCATAAAATCCCATGAACATACAGTAAATGGGGGCCTATAGATACCTGATTCTGTTTCAAAACAATAAGTGGTAACACTTTGACTACTTTAGTTAACACTTCAGCAATTTTGTGTTGCTAAAGTGTTCAGAGTGGCTTTTAGTGTTGTTGCACTCTTAAAAACAAAAGTTCTTTATTAGCATCTCTGGTTGCATGAAGAACCTTTAACATCCATGGAACCTTTACGTTCCACAAAAGGTTCTTTATAGCTTTTTAAAAAATGTTTTTCACTCTAAGAAATAATGGTTCTTTTAAGAACTGATCACCAAAAGTTTTTTGGGGGAATTACTCTCTGCAGTTTATGCAACTAGTCATGGTCTACTTACAACTGAGACCTTTTCTTATATTTTTTCTTGAAATTGCAAGTGCTTTATTACACTGTTTTGACTCCATATATATCACAATTGCAGCATTTTTATATTTTAAATGAATCAGTAACACTTTACAATTGGTTAATGTTAGTTAATGTATTTAACATGAACAATACATTTATTACAGTATTAATACAGTCGTGTTAATGTTGTAGTGAAAATAGTCGTTCATAGTTTGTTAATTCACAGTGCATTAACTAATGTTAACAAGCACAACTTTTGATTTTATAATGCATTAGTAAGTATTGGCATTACTACGATTAATAAATGCTGTAGAAGTATTGTTCATTCTTAGTTCATGTTAACTAAAGTAGTTAACTAATGAATCTAATTGTAAAGTGTTACCAATTATTGTTTTGAAACAGAATCAGGTATCTATAGGCCCCCATTTACTGTAAATTTATGGAATTTTTTTGCCCTATTTTATTGCCCACCATACAAGTTAAATTGCATAAAAAAGTCATAGCACACGTCTCCTCAAGCCACACAATTTGATGTGGCTTCATACAAACATGGGGTGAGTTACGAAGTTATGTCGTACTTGGTGCTAGAGGATTCATTTAAATGATTTTCAGAATCCGAATGAGCTTTATTCGCCAAGTGTGTACAAACACAAGGAATTTGTTGTGTTTTTTAGGAGCTCTAGGTACCGGCTTGAGAACAGAAGAAAATGTATAAATAAGACTAAAGAAAAAAAATAAATAATAATGTGGTCAAATCTGGAACAGAAGATTTATGTACAGATGATGATTTTATGTGTCCAAAAATATTTCAGTCTTTCAACTTTCAAAAAAGTGTTACTTGCCATTTTGTAATTATTTGAAAATGACTGAATTAACTGAGTTAAAACTTTTTCAGTGAATGAATATTTAAAATAACAATAATCTGTTACATTGTTAATGCCTGTGAAATAACAGGAAACGAGCAATTGTATTTTTGCAAGATAAGAACGGTAAAGGGACCTATTATGCCCCTTTTTACAAGATGTACTATTGGTTCTTGGGTCCCCAGAATGTGTCTGTGAAGTTTCAGCTGAAAATACCCCACAGATCATTTATTATATCTGGAAAATGTCCTTTTTAGGGCATGTCTAAACAAAGAGCTGTTTTGTTGTGGATACTTTAAATGCAAAGGAGCTGCATGTCCGCATCTCAGTGTCTTTGGCATACAGATCTGCTTTGCAAACCTACCGCAACAAACAGAAGTCGACGATAGGTGCGGTCACACTTGTAGTTCGTTCTCTGGTCGTTTGCGGTCCGGACAAAAAGAAAATGAGCATTTGGTCGGTCCGCTGTGCGTTTCACACTGGCATTTTGTGACAGGAACCGAGTACAGAACTAAAGGCAATTGATACGTTACAACACGATTGGTCAGGTTGAAAGACGTATTATTTCGTGACGGAACCACGAACCCCAAATCAAAAGGTGTGTTGGCTTAAAGCTGCGCTGCGCGAGCGATACGTTGTTTGACATCAAACGACCCGTTCATGATGCGGTTGCTCAGCGGCTTTAAGGCGAACACACCTAAATGCGTCTGCTGGGACTAAAAGCGGCTTCATTGCTGCGTGTACTGATGATATGACTTGCTCATTTGGTTTTTTTTTTGGGGGGGGATACACCGCTCGTTCTGCGTCGTCAAATCATGTCGCATTGTCATTACTTTCTGTTTTTGGTTTGTTTATAAGTATTTGGTCCGTGTTGCGTTCATATTTCATTCGAACCACACCAGAGTTCGTCTGAAAGTGGACCGAGACCCATCATTTTAGCGGTCTCGGTCCGCTGGTGCGCACAAGGTTTCGGTGGCAGCGTCCCACACGGTATTCACATCAGGAAAGTCCGCTAGTTCACTTGGTTTGGTCCGGACCAAATACAATGTTGATTATTATAATTTTTTTTTGGTGTGGTTCGCTTTCACACTCCCCTTTTTGCAAGTGAACCAGAAACTATGAACAAAACCACACGTGTGCTTAAGGTCATCCATTCATTGGACAGAAATTCTCAAGCGTACCAGAGTTTGTTTGGAACCGGACCAAGACCACTTCTTCAGCTGGGTCTCAGTGCGGTTGTTTGGTCTGCACGAGTGCGATTGCTGTATTCACACCTGCCCAAAAGGTCCGCACCAAGGGTCGAAACGAACTTGAGTTTGATTAATCAAACCAAACACGACAGGTGTGAATACACCCAATGAACCGCACTAACAGAGCAATCGCACCAGGGTTTGTTTTAATCGAACCAAACATGACAAGTGTGAACACACCCTGAGAGCGAGAGAACCGGTGTTCAGCCGTACATATGGGAAGCCAAACACACTGAAAGTGGGACTAAACAGCGCAATGTTAAAGAGCTCGCTGCCGTGCGACCGATTCGACAGCGCAGGAAGGACGTGTTTGCTAGTGCCACCGATCTAACAGCGCCGCGCTAACTAATCTTACCAGCATGACGCTATAAATTCAATATTCACATAACATACACACAAAATACGGTTAAAAGTTGCTAAGCACTAAATAACGAATTCAACAGTGCAGTCGGGTGGAAAGGATTTGCGCAGCGTAAAAGTTACGTATTTAGGTAGATTTTGAGGTGCATTACCTTCAAAAACAAAAGTAATCCACGGAGTCCTCAGATGTTGGGAGAAAATGAAGACTCTTATGTTCAGTCTTGCAGCCAAACACAGAACACCGAAATTACTTACTAGACGTTGACATTACAGCTTCTCGAGCGCGGAGAAAATAGAGGACGGCGTACAACCAAACACAACTCGCTGAGGGCGGAAAATACGGTAATGCAGGACTGTCAGTCAGCGGCTGTGGGCGGGGCCTAAACATTGTGACGTCACCAAGCGGCAACCTTCCGGTCTCTCTCGTGAAACCAACACAGAATGCTAAAACTGCAATTCATGACTGGCCGCTAGGAGGATGGCTCCAAAGGAGCCACCCGTACCATAGGACTCCCAATGTACAATGCCACACACACTAGCGCCCGCACACCCTAGACCAAAAATATGCTACAGATGATACAAAAAGTGGTTTTGGTCTATATAGCTAATTCTGCCCTAATGTGGGCGTGGCCACTTGAGTGACAGGTGGATTGCTGCTGCTGTCACCACCGTCAAGCTTGGTAGCCGTGGTTTCAGCAACCAGCTCCCGCCTCTTTGCCCATTTTCGATTATCCGGGAGTGACGCGCTGCGAAGATGGCGAATGCCGGCTACGCCTACTTTAGGCTTCAAAAATGCTCTTCGAAACTAGGTGGTGAGTAGGACATACGTTCCCGTTTTATACAGTCTATGGACGTCACAATGCTAAGAGAATCAAAACGGCATGCCTAATGAGACTGGTTTGGTTTAATAGGAATTAAAAAATAAGGAGTGGGTGGTTGAGTCGATTCTAGGTATTGGCTTTGGGCCGGGAATATAGCAAAGACCGTGAGCACTGCCAACACACATTTATGTCCAAACACCACGTAAAAGTGGATTTTGCATAATATGTGCCCTTTAATAGATGCTGTAAAAATATATTGCTCAGTTAGGTTCATGCATTAACTAATGTTAACAAATGAGACCTTATTGTAAAGTGTTGCCAATGTTTTTTATGTTGTACATTTTTAGGCCTCTAATGTACAATCCCTGATGTCTCTCTTTAACTCACTGGCTGGCGAAAGTTTGTTTTCCCAACCTGCTCAGAACAATCAATTCAGCAGCGCCGAGAATCATGACCAGAATCCAGTGTTGATCCCCAAGTTGGCGAAACTTAAACCTGTGGACATGAATAAAGGCGCAGGCTCCAGGCCACTCATGGTCAAACCCAACTTCATGGTTAACTCTATGGAGGCTAGATTCAATCCTCCAGTTTCGAACAACAAGACCAGTGGCGACTCGAGATGTGATGCTGTAGGAGTGAAGCTGCCTAATAGAGGAAACCAGGAGAACGCTTTTACACAAGCCCCCACTGGAGCCGGATTCCAGATTCCTGCCAAACTGCCTATTATACAGAAACCTGTTCTCCATGAAAAGATCTCTGCAGCACCGGGAACCGCTACTGGTGATTTGTCAGTGCCAAAAAAGAAGTCTCTTCCCAGTGTGTTTGCTTTAGGAAAATGTCCTGCTAAACCACAGAGACCTCCACATGTTAACCTCAACAAGTTCAGAGGGAACGGTAAGATACGGACCTCAATGATGAAGCTCATTTAAGCTAAACTGATGTGTTTTTATTCAGAGAAAGATTCAGTTCATTCTTTTTAGATGTCTGAGATCATGTGAATTTACACCCACAATACCAGTAAGATTTTGGACACATTACTGTTCAAAAAATTGGGGTCAGAAAGATTTATTTTTAGTGTTTTTGAAAGAAGTCTCTAATGCTCACCAGGGCTGCATTTATTTGGTCAAAAATACAGTAAAAACAGTAACATTGTGAAATATTATTACAATTTATAATAACGGTTTTCTATTTGAATTAATTTTAAAATGTAATTTATTTCTGTGATGCTAAGCTGAATTTTCAGCATCATTACTCCAGTCTTCAGTGTCACATGATCCTTCAGAAATCATTCTAATATGCTGATTTGCTCTTCAAGAAACATTTCTTATTATTATCAATGTTGAAAACGTGTGCTGCTTAATATTTTTGTGGAAACTGTGATATGTTTTCTCAGGATTCTTTGATGAATAAAAAGTTCAACAGCACTTATTTGAAATATAAATCTTTTGTACAATTATAAAAGGCGTTAGGAATTTTTTTTTTCAATTTAATGGCAATAAAATATTAATTTGATAAAAAAATTTAATCTTACGTGCCTTAAACTTAAAAAAAAATATATAAGTAAAAAGAAAAGAAAAATATATTTGCATACTGACATGAATCCTATAGTAGAAACAATTTTTGCATTATAACGTTATTTTCGCTAGTAAAAGTAATGAAGCCACATTTTCTTGGTGCTGGTGGGTTTGATGTGTTGTTACCTAATGGCATATAAAGTGTGTCAAAAACTTTATGGGCCAAGTGTATTCTGGTCTAAACACCAAAGGTATTCCCTGAATTGTGACGGTAACCTCTAGTAACATATATATGCACTTGTCGCTTCATGTTCTGTTTCTGTGCTGATGGTTCAGCAGTATCCAACACCAGCAACCTGAGGAACATTTTCCTCCGACCCCCACCACCTCCAGAACGCCTGTAATCACATCGGGACTCACCCCAACCCCCACCCCCACCCTCACATTTCCACTGCCTCCCCCTCCCAGTGTGAGTGCTCACTTTGAGATACATTTAAAAACGGCATCAGTAATCATTCTTGAGATTTACACGCCATTACAATACAATAGAAATATATAAAATACTTTCCAAAAAAGTAGGCCTACCATGAAAATAATTATTTGAATACGTTTTATTTTATTCATTTATGTATTGCTTTTAGGACAAGGTTCTGTAGTAATACAATGGGGGTTTACTAATGAAGTACCTTGGAGTGGCACATGAGTAAAAAATACACAAATGCTGTTACATGAATATGGTAATAGTTCAGTACAATGGTAAAATAACAATACATTAGTATTTGCATTGCCACAATGCTTTTTGCAAAATGCACACATTAATTTTATAGTGTTGCCACCCTGATATTGTATACTGTAGCACAGTTTCTTTTTAACAATTTTTTTTTCTTTTAAGACAAAGATGTGAAGCTGCAGTTTAAAATGTGTTTCTTCTGTTGTGAACAGGGATGAGGAGGGTTATTACGATGATACGGACATCATGAGCCGGATGGAGACTTCACTAGGTGCCGTTCACAGAGAAGTTATTTAATATTAATGTTTGATACATATAGTGACCCTAAGAAATATCTGGCAACTTAATGTCTGAATGCCATTGCCTTACAAAATATCTCACATGCTGTCACATTTAGACATTAGGTGTGACTTCCGATTTCCTCCATCATTAGTGCTGAGGTTTGTTTGTCTTTTTAATTCTGTATTACTGACGTCTCTTTCTGTTTTAGGTAAAAGCAGCAACGACCCTGAGGTAAAGATGAAACGTTCATTGTGTGTAATTATACTGTATAGACTCTTTAGAGATGTTTTAAATTGCATAACATATGGCTGCTGAGACACTTCTGCAAATGAACCAGAATCTCAAAAGGAAATGATAGCATTCACAACACGGCCATTATAATGGACTCTAGTGAGCTAATGAGGTCACTAATTACAGTTGATTGGTTTGGATGCAGTAACTTTTACAAAGTCAGTGATGATGATGATGTTTGTTTCTTGTGTAGGAGTCAGACGAGGACATGTACGAGGATCTTGATCACAATTGGTAAGTGTTCATTTAATGTTCGAGTATGAATTAATTTACTATTGCTCATAATATTTAATAATTGGAGCAAATCCCTGAACCAAAGTATGAATTTTCACTTGTCCTTCACTGTTACTTTAAGTAATTTTCAACAAACTTGTGAAGCAGTACCCTAGCATCATACTAGCGTGTTTTGCACAGGCAAATGCTGCTCACGTTTTGTGAATGTAGTTGGTTAGTCTTTAGCAAAGGCTGCATATCAATTGGGCTCAAATTTTAATATGATTAATGAAGAAAACAAAATAGAAAACTCACTAAAAATTCTGCTAATGGAACACTCCTCTACACAGGCCAGAGGAAAACAAAGAACAGAAAGAAGAAAAGACGACAAAAGAATCAAAGGAACTCAAGAAAAAGCTGGAAAAAGAAGAGAAGAAACGCTTGGAGCAGGAGAAGAAAGAGAAGAAAGAGAGAGAGAAAAGGGAGCAGGACGCCAGGAAAAAGTTTAAAGTGATTGCAAACAGCTCAGTGCTGCTGGATTTATTTTCATTTTCATTATTTTATTTCATTATATTATTCATCTCACAAAACCTGTCAAGAACACATCTGGAGACACATTTCTCCTCAAAATTGATATTATATTTCACATAAGTAGAAGATTTATTTTAGGATTATGACATAATTTTTTGACATTTGTTTTTATTTATTTGTATATAATTTTCCTTCATGATCATAGTGGTACTTGTTTTACTGGCTTTTATTTATGATGATATAAATAAGTTTATGCTGATATTTAAAAAATCATTATATTGCAAAATTACAATTTGGAAGGGAATTGCACTTAATAGTCATTAAAATATGTATACATGTGTGACCCTGAAGCACAAAAGCAGGCTAGTCGGGGGGTATTTATAGCAAATAGCCACAAAAACATTGTTATGGTCAAAATTATTGATTTTTCTTTTATGCCAAAAATCATTAGGATATTAAGTAAAGATCGTGTTCCATAAAGATATTTTGTAAATTTCCTACTGTAAATATATGAAAACTTGATTTTTGATTAGTAATATGCATTGCTAAGGACTTCATTTGGACAACTTTAAAGACGATTTAATCAATATTGTGATCTCGGCAAATATGGTACTCATCCTAATAAACCATAAATCAAGGAAAGCGTATTTATTCAGATTCAGGATAATATATAAATCTCCATTTCAAAAAACATTGAACCTTATGACGGAGTTTGTGAGTCCAGGGTCCACCACTGTGAGCATGGAGGAAATGAATATCTATATTTAAAATTGAATATGAACAATATTTGTTTATGTGAAATATTAAAAGCAATTTGATTTGAGGTTAAATGTGCATCCCCCCACAGCCCTCTCTCTCCATTCTACCAATTTTTATTGTTAAGTTTCTCGATATATAAAAATGTATTTTTATTATTTATACATTTATAAAATTATTTATTTTGGTGGAAACGTGACCCAGACCTCATTTATGAGTTCTTTGCTCATAGAAATTGAGTAACTGTAATTTTGTTTATAACAAAACAACAGTACTGGAAAAATACTGAAAATTACCGTATATACTGATCTATATAGATTAGATTATATATATGTATGTATGGGTATATAATTGTGGGTGTTTTTATATTCGTATGATTATTATTATTAAATTTTTTCATTTCGTGACCCAGACTCACTTTTCACAAGTTTTTCCCATAGACATTATGTAACTGTAATTTTGTTGCAGTTTTGTAAACATGTTTATTTGTTTATTTTTTGAATGCTAACATTAATAAGTGACAATGACTGTAAGAAACGTACACCATCACTGCTGTTTGTGCTCGGATAGATCAAGGGTCCGATTGTGGTGGTTGAAACAGCGAAGGCCAGTGTGGATCACAAGGGTGGAAAGAACAAACTTCCACTGAAGCAGGGAGAGAGCATTGAAATTGTACGTAAAACAGAAAACCCAAAGGACTATTGGCTCACCAGAAACACTGAAGGCCTCTGTGAGTTACTCTGCTGCACTGCACTGTATTTACTTTGAAAAGAATTCAGTCATGTGTATTTGCTAACAAGAGCTGCTAAACTGATCATGCTCGGTCTTTAATAGGCTGAAGCTTCCTGTTTGCCTCTAACCATTTTCAGCTGCTATTTTGACTTTGTGTTGGTGTGTTTTATGTGTAGATGGTTTTGTGAAACCTGACACTCTAGATGTTGTGGGAAGCACACAGGAGGAACAGGAGGTGTATGATGATGTGTGCGCAGATGATGAAGTCAATAAGTAAGAGAGTACCTTGTACACTTGTTAAAGATTATTAACATATTCAGGTTAATTGTTATTTATATTTTTTACTAAAAAACATCTATTTTTTCAGTCTGCCAGATGGTAAGACATTGCATTATACATTTAATAAATATAAATTAAATAACATTGCAATCACGTGCAAAAGAGTGACCCTTGTGCACGATTTTGTCACATGACTAGTCCCAGAAGTTGAATGTGATGGTGATATTTATCATTGTCCAGATGATCCACAAGCTGATTTCAGGTGAATTATGTTCAAAAGCATTTAATACTTCACAAATACCAGTATATTCATCCAAAAAATGATGACAGCAAGTTTTAGTAACTAACTTTCATGCTCAGCACTTACTGTAAGGTGCAGCAAGACTTTTAATGTTTTTGAAAAAAGCTTGTTATGCTCACCAAGGCTGCGTTTATTTGATAGAAAATGCTGTATTTTTATTGTATTTTTGAGCAAATAAATGCAGCCTTTGTTAATTAATTAATTTATATTTTATATAATCATTGTGAAATTATATTACAATTACATGCAATACATTTTAAAATTTAATATATTCCTGTGATGCAAAGCTGATAAAAAATATTAAAGAATCATGTATTAACCAAATCTCTCCCTTTTATTTAAAGGCAATATGTATTATAAGTTTAGGTGTTTTGAGCTTTCATATATTTATGCAAATATAATATTTGAATTATTTTATTTATAATTAATAATGTTTAAACATTTATATTAAACACTTGTATATAAATACAGTACATGTGGATGTATTTTATATAATAGTATAGTCATTTATATTATATTTATATAAAAAAATAATATTGTGTCATATTAAAAAAAACCTAATCTATGCAAATTCCTCACTGATAGGTGAAGGTCTAAAGTCATTTCTAAGTCAATTTAAAGCACCTTTTAAACTGAAGCACATACAGTATATAGTGGATTTACTGCCATCTGTTGTAATTTTACTGCTATTTTGCAGCTTTCCCCCTCCACCCCCTACAGACCCTCTTGCATTTAATGGTGTGTGTGAGTAATACTGGATTTTCTCTGCACATTTAATATAATATATGAATTTAGTATAAGCACAGCCATATGAATAATCTAACAGCACTGGATTTATTTAACATTCAGAAATGTATAAAATATACAGTCATTGCTTGCTCATATGTAATGGTTGAGTGTTTCTGTAGTTTGGCGCTGGCAAAGCCAAGAACATTAAATTGATTCCCAGGAAATACATTGAAACAATGAATTTACAAAAATGTTTACCTTCAATGCAGTGTTGTTGTTGCTTTGGATAAAGGTGTCTGCCATATGCATAAATTTAAATGTAAATGCTCCACTCAGAGCTTGCGGTTTTTGGTTTCTGTCCAACAGGTGCCACTGATGAGACATATGATGACATTTTTCCAGCAGACTTCCCTCCTCCTCCGTCTCCTAACAGGTTAGTTCATGCATGTTACAGAGAGAAGAACATTTTATGAAAATTTGTTCTTTTTTTCATATTATTTTAGTAAGCAAATCTGTAAAGTGAGCTTTCCCATGAATCCTTAAGTCACTTTTAAATTTTGGCAAGTCGTTCACCCAAAAATGAAAATTAGCCCACAAATTACTCCCCCTCAAGTCATCCTAGGTGTATATGATCTTCAAGCTGTTTCATGGCACTCAGCGGGTGTTGCATGCTTCATTCCAAAAAAAGTTAAATAAAAAGCGCCCATCCATAAAAAAAAAAAAGTGTCTCACACGGTGAACAAAGGCCTTCTGTAGCGAATCAATGCGTTTTTGTTAGAAAAATATCCATATTCAAAACGTAATAATCACTTGAATCTAGCTTGCGCTCACTGTTGTACACGTAAGCAGCTCCGGGCGGATGACGTATGAGGTCGGCATTGCGCATGCGCCGCTCAGAAGTGACGCATGTGGAAACGCAGCGGAGAGATCAAAACAAAACAACGGTCACTAATTAAAAAAGTACAAAACGAGGATTTGTAAAGAAGAATGTCAGAGAATAAGCCAAGAGGAGACTGGTTTTCCTTTGCTAAAGTAAGGAAAATTTGCTTCCTTTGCTCCTGTTAACAACGTTGGTTTTCACGAGACTCACCAACTCTGAACTCATACGTCATCCGCCCCGGAGCTGCTTCCATGTACAACTGTTGGCGCAAGCTACATTAAAGTGATTACGTTTTAATTATGGATATTTTTCTTACAAAAACGCATCGATTCGCTACAGAAGGTCTTTGTTCACCCCTCGGAGCCGTGTGAGACATTTTTTTTATGGATGGGCGCATTTTATTTAACTGCTTTTGGACTGAAGCACTGCAACACCCTCTGAGTGCCATGAAACAGCTTGAAAGATCAACCAACAATTTTTTATATAATTCCGACTGGATTCGTCTGAAAGAAGAAAGTCATATACACCTAGGTTGACTTGAGGATGAGTAATTTATGGGTTAATTTAGATTTTTGGGTGAACTAACCCTTCAATGTTTTTGAAAGAAGTCCTTTTGCTCACCAAGGCTGCATTTATTTGAAAAAATACAGTCAAACAATAATATTTCAAAATATGATTACAATTGTAAATAGCTGTTTGCTATTTAAATATACAATTCTATTTTAAAATGTAATTTATTTGTGTAAATTATTCTAATATGTGGATTTGAAAACAGTTGTGCTGCTCAATATTTTTGTGAAACCCATTTTTTCCAGGATCCTTTGATGAATAGAAAATTCAAAAGTACAGCATTTATTACAAATGTGGCAAAAAAACAGTTTACTGCCCCCAAGCTTTTGAGTGGTTGCTTAAATCACTTAATGTCTTAAAGTCATTGCATTATATTACATAATATCAAAACAATTGTCATTTATTGCATACATTTAGTTATATAACAATACATTTTACAAAAATAAGTTTAAAATGATCTTAAGATGATAAAACAATAATAAACACTCATGTTTGACATCAAAATAAGGACATCAAAAAATGTATATTTTCAATGAAAATGAATCCTATAGTAGGACGATTCAGGATTTTTTCACCATGATATTTTTTTCACAACAATTAAGGCACATTTACTGTGGCTCTGGTTATTTGATGTGTTGTTACTGTCACTTTTGATCAATTTAATGTGTCCTTGCTGAATAAAAGTATCCTTTTTTTATCTTACTGACTGGTAGTGTATGTGAAGTATTAAGTCCTAATCAGCCTTAGGATTTTCACCTGTCAAGCAATATAACTGGCTAAAATGCCCTAGCAACCGCTCTGAACACCTTCGCACGTTATAGCAGTGAGTTTTGCGCAGATAAGCATCTCTTGCATTTTCTTCAGAATATGTCAAAGTCACTTTTGTATCTTTTTCCATCTCTCATTCACCGCAGCTTTCCAAAGTTCAGCTCAACAAGCAAGACAGACGAGATGGACCCGAAGAAAAAGAAGAAGTTTGAGAAAGAGTTTAGAAAGAGGTTTAAAGTAAGATACGTTTGTTTGACGAATGGTGAATGAATAACTCTGTATACTAACCCTCATTGCTTCTTCTTGCAGTATAATGCGGAAATCAAAGTGCTGTATCAAGCTACTGTTCTCCAATCGCTGTCTATAAAGAAGTTTGGTAATAAAGACTTACCAGTCAAACCCGGAGAAATCATTGATGTGATCGTTCATCCAGGAGATGACAAACTCATCGGCCGGAACAGCGAAGGAAAATGTGAGTTGATTTAGGAAATACTACATGTGCTGCACATTACAGCAGAAGAGGAGACTCTTATTAATTAGAGTCTCTGTCTGTTTCAGTTGGCTATGTGTCTACTGCTAATTTGGAGCAGTAAGTATAGTCTTGCTGTTCATTTCTATTTCTATTCTGGTGAGACGATCTTTTCTTTCGCCCCAGTCAGTAGCTACAGTTTTTGCTTTTCTGAGCACACTTGGCTCATTTGATATGCCTGAATAATAGTGAATATTAGTGAATTTTGAGTAAATGTTGTGTAAAATTCTGCAATGCCACATCGCCCATTTTGATTTCATTTGAATGCCCGATCGGTTGACCACAGCTTCTTATTTTTTGTGTCTCACTTCCTCTCCTCTCTAAGGGACGCCTCTGTTTATGATGATATTGGTGACGGTAAGGTAACGTGCACAGATACAGTTGATGTAAGTATATTTATTCATCATTTTGTACTGCAATGATTTTTTTTCTACTTATTTGTTACAGAGTGCATCTACGACAATGACTAAGCATGGATAAACCCGTCTAGTGTGTTTTTATTCATCTTTCAACCTCCTTATTTGGATAATTTTTCACCCAAAAAAACTGTGCATTGTTTGAGAATGATATATAGTGAATATAATAAAATGTATATATAAAGTCACCTGAGTAGGAATAAAGTAATTTGTGATCCTGTCTTTTGTTTTTTGTTTTTTCTTCTTTATATATATAATACTATATATTATTTTAAGTCTATAATATTAATATATGAAGAGTTCAGATGCAAAAGCCTATAAGTGCCATCGTCGGACGTTTCTCTGTAAATGAGCATTCTTCTGGCTATATGTATCGGTTCTATGTAAGTATGGTATCGATGGGTTAGGATGGGATTTAGCCATTTAAATGTGACGTACTGATGACCCATATAGTATAGAGGAGCGCATTCACTCAGTATGTTATTATTTTGACCAAGATGGCTTTAGAGGCTTTGATTGGAACTCTTCATATCTATATTATTTATTATATAGCACGCCGTCAAACGATTGAGATCAGTAATATTGTAAGGTTTTTAAAGGAGGTTCTTCTGCTCATCAAGGCTGCATTTATTGATCAGAAATAAAGAACAAAAATAGTAACAGTTGTGAAAAATATATTGCAATTAAAATAATGAGTTTGTATTTATATATACAAACCCAATTCCAAAAATGTTGGGACACTGTACAAATTGTGAGTTAAAAAAGGAATGGAATAATTTACAACTCTCATAAACTTATATTTTATTCACAAAAGAATATAAATAACATATCAAATGTTGAAAGTGAGACATTTTGAATGTCATGCCAAATATTGGTTTGGTGACTCATTTTGGATTTCATTAGAGCTACACATTCCAAAAAAGTTGGACAGGTAGCAATAAGAGGCCGGAAAAGTTAAATGTACATATAGGAACAGCTGGAGGACCAATTTGCAAATTACTAGGTCAATTGGCAACATGATTGGGTATAACAAGAGCCTGTCAGAGTGGCAGTGTCTCTCAGAAGTCAAGATGGGCATAGGATCACCAATTCCCCCAAAGCTGCGGCGAAAAAATAGTGGAGCAATATCAGAAAGGAGTTCCTCAGAGAAAAATTGCAAAGAGTTTGAAATTATCATCATCTACAGTGCATAATATAATCCAAAGATTCAGAGAATCTGGAACAAACTCTGTGCATAAGGGTCAAGGCCGGAAAACCATACAGGATGCCCGTGATCTTCAGGCCCTTAAACGGCACTGCATCACATACAGGAATGATAACTGTAATGGAAATCACAACATGGGCACAGGAATACTTCCAGAAAACATTGTCAATGAACACAATCCACCGTGCCATTCGCATTTGCCGGCTAAAACTCTATAGGTCAAAAAAAAAACGCCATATCTAAACATGATCCAGAAGCACAAGCGTTTTCTCTGGACCAAGGCTCATTTAAAATGGACCGTGGCAAAGTGGAAAACCGTTCTGTGGTCAGACGAATCAAAATTAGAAGTTCTTTTTGGAAAACTGGGACGCAATGTCATCCGGACTAAAGAGGACAAGGACAACCAAGTTGTTATCAGTGCTCAGAAGCCTGCATCTCTGATGGTATAGAGTTGCATGAGTGCGTGTGGCATGGGCAACTTACACATCTGGAAAGGCACCATCAAAAAGGTATATCCAAGTTCTAGAACAACATATGCTCCCATCCAGACGTCATCTCTTTAAGGGAAGACCTTGCATTTTCCAACAAGACAATGCAAGACCACATACTGCATCAATTACAACATCATGGCAGCGTAGAAGAAGGATCTGGGTACTGAAATGGCCAGCCTGCAGCCAGATCTTTCACCCATAGAAAACATTTGACGCATCATAAAGAGGAAGATCCGACAAAGAAGACCTAAGACAGTTGAGAAACTAGAAGCCTGTATTAGACAAGAATGGGACAACATTCCTATCCTAAACTTGAGCAACTTGTCTCCTAAGTCCCCAGACGTTTGCAGACTGTTATAAAAAGAAGAGGGGATGCCACACAGGTAAACATGGCCTTGTCCCAACTTTTTAGAGATGTGTTGATGCCATGAAATTTTAAATCAACTTATTTTCCCTTAAAATTATAAATTTTCTAAGTTTAAACATTTGATATGTCATCTAAGTTGTATTCTGAATAAAATATTGAAAATTTAAACTTCCACATCATTGCATTCTGTTTTTAATTCACAATTTGTACAGTGTCCCAACTTTTTTGGAACTGGGTTTGTACTTAAAATAAAAAACGTTTCCAGCACTGATAATAAATCAGCATTTCAGAATGATTTCTGAAGGATCAGTGAGACCGAAGGAGTAATGATACTGAAAATTCAGCTCTGAGGAGTGGAATAAATTGCATTTTAAAATATATAAAAATACACTTATTTTAATGATAATAGGTTCACAAATTACTTGTTTTTTTTCGTGTTTTGGTCAAATAAAGAGGCCGTGATGAGCAGAAGAGAGTCTTTGAAACACTTAAAAATCTGATGAATCCCAAATTGGAACGCTCAGAGTGTGTGTGTGGTGTGTGTCTATATATATATATTTGGAATGACAATGAAAAACAGAAAATTGGAGGTAAAAACAAAAAGGTTCAATACAATGAATAAGCTAATTTGTGTTATAACACATTGATCTAAAATAACTTTAGCTGTCCATATTTTAGTACTGACGCAATTTCACCATAAGCCTGTTACTTCACAAATAGTTGTATGTATATTATCATATATATATAATATATACATATTTGTTTTTGGTAAGAATTTATGGATTTATTTTACAAATTTATGTAATAAAAAATGGTGTGGGTATATATATATGTATAATAATTATATTTTAGGACATATAAAATGTAGCATTTTAACATATTACACGGAGAAAAGCTTCAAAGTTCCTTCAGCATCGCTTGACTTTTTTGACAAACACATGGTAAAAAACAGTACTCTGCATAACAGTAATTAAAATGAATGAACAATAATTAAATTAACAAAGATTTATTTTGCAAATGATATTCCATTATAGCAAAATGTTTTTTGTCATTTTTATTTTACATCATCTTAAAAGCTTTGTATAGGAAAGAATCTCATTATGAAATGCATAAAAACTAGGTTTCACTTTCAAGTACTTGGATGTGTGTATATAAAATCGTCTGCTCTCAAGTATCGCGAGAGGTTACGAGAGTTCCGGTGTTGTGATGATTAACGTCCCTGCCAACATGGCGGTCAGCATCCGCGGCCGTCCGACCCGGAGTGTACGGATGAGAGGCAAGTTAACGGCACCCACACCCCCGCTACCGCGCGCAGCCGGCGCTGTTTATAGCCCTCTGCTTGTGTAGCATACGATAAATCGCGGATAAGGCCTCACAGTGTCTTTATTGTGTCGTTTTTTGTGTGTTTGACAGGTCGGAATGACAGCGGGGAAGAGAATGTACCGCTGGATCTTACGCGGGGTGAGAGTCACCATAATGCTTCAATTAATAATAACCAAGACATGATCAGATTCCCCTTAAATCCAAGAAATTGTCATTAGTGATTTCCCATCTGTGCAGACGGGAGAATGAGATGTTGACCGTCTCTAATCCTAATAGGTTGCCTAAATAGACCGCGTTATTTACGCCTGTGATGCCTGAAAAATGCTCTCTAGCTAGGCAGCTCACTAGGATTTGGGGCCCAGGTGTTGTTTTGATCTGTAGTGCACACACAGCCCCATCAGTTTGTGTTGTCTAGTAAACATCTGCATGTCAGCAGAATAGCTGCAGTGCATTCAGCTCGGTCAGGCTGTATCAGTAAACAGTTGATGCCCTCATATCTTTGCATGCTGCCTAACAAGTCTGTGTTTTAAGACTTCAGACTTTGATTCATCTAAGCTGGTGCAAAAAGTCTTTGATGCATCTTCTGATCTTGATGAATCTTGCCATGCCAGTGGGTTTGACGTCTCTCTTGAGAAATGTACTGAATAAAGACTAGAGCAGGGAAAAGTTTGCTGAATTTAGATCATAATATCACGTATGTGCAAAAATCTCTCACACGCAAGAGGTTTTTTGAGTTCTGCACAGAGAAAGTGATGCTTCCCAGTGGATATGGAGACACATTATGTGATATATTTATGTTGTTAGATAAGAGAGATTTTAAAGAATAATAACACATTTAATAAACTATTATATGCATATTTCCTGTCCTGGATGCTGAATACCTAATATGTTAGCAGTAACTGACTATTAGCCTTATTATGTTTTTTGAAGATTTTAATTTATGGTTTTTGCTTTCCACAGAACCCTCAGATAACATGCGTGAGATCCTTCAGAACATTGCCAAATCTCACGGGGTTTCCAACATGAGGAAGCTTGGCCACCTGAACAACTTTGTTAAGGTAGAGCAACTTTCATTTATGCTGGTTGTTGTTCAGCGGCTATGGGTCTGTGCCATTCTTGCGTAGGGCTGCACGATTAATCGAATGCGATTGTCATGCGCATTTTGATAGTAATGCCGGTTCTGTAATCAGCAGGAAATCATCATCACGTGCTTTCAGATGGAGCAGCATTTACTACACGTAGCCGTAGTTCACTGACAAGTTACGCAAAATTTTTTTTTTTTAATCTCTTGATTTACATTTTCTTGAAACAACACGCACAATGTCACAAAATAGCTACTATACAGGAAAAATACGACATCGAGCTGTAACACTGTACAATACATGACTTTGAGCCAAGAATATTAAAGCTTTATATTAGAACCCCCCCCAAAAAGGGTTGTGTTAAAGGTTACTTCAAGTGCTTTAAAATCAGGAATGTTGTACATGAGCAACAGAGTGTTAATATACAATCTTTTATGCTGATGGACAGCAACAACAGCTATCCAAATAGTGTATATTCAGACAGTTTGATTAAAAGAGATGTAATGGCCTAATGGTTAAAGAGTCGGACTCGTAACCCAAAGGTTGTGGGTTCGAGTCTCGTACCGGCAGTTAGGTGGGGGGGGAGTGAATGTACAGCGCTCTATTCCACCTTCAATACCACGACTGAGGTTGCCCTTGAGGTGCCCGAACCCCCAACTGCTCCCCGGGCGCCGCAGCAGAAATGGCTGCCCACCGGCCCACTGACTCTGCTCACGGGTGTGGTTCACGGTGTGTGTGTGTTCACTGCGTGTGATGTGTGTGCACTTGGAGGGGTTAAATGCAGAGCACAAATTCCGGGTAGGGTCACCATACATGGCCACATGTCACGTCAAACCACTTCACACACTCAGTTGCTGTAAAGAAGAAGAACAGTCTTATTGGTTTCCAGCTCTGATGAAAATTGACAATTTATCTTTTAATATAAATCTCAGTTCTTCCAAATGTAACATATTTCCCAGTTCCCTTGCCCACATCTCAAAAGTAGGGACAGAATCTGCTTTCCACATCTGTAAGATCAGTTTTTTTGCGAGTAACATGCAGAGCGAAATGGCCTGTGTTTGATATTTATTGCAAAAGGCATTTTCTGCACCTAAAAGTCCAATACGAGGCTCAGGCTCCAAGTTGACAGAATACACTTCAGAAAGAAATTTAAATACACATTTCCAAAATGGCTGAATTTTACTACATGACCATAAAGAATGAAACAGGGTGTCTTCTAATGTTTTACACTTATTACAGAGTGGGGAAATCGTGGGATAAATTTTATGAGTTTTAATTTAGAGTTTTTTAATTTAGAATAATGAAGCCTATGAATTACCTTGAACTGAATCAAATTATGTCTAGCATTTACAGAACATGTACAGTGGGGAAAAAAAGTATTTAGTCAGCCACCAATTGTGCAAGTTCTCCCACTTAAAAAGATGAGAGAGGCCTGTAATTTTCATCATAGGTATACCTCAAATATGAGAAACAAAATGAGAAAAAAAAAAAATCCAAAAAATCACATTGTATGATTTTTAAATAATTTATTTGCAAATTATAGTGGAAAATAAGAATTTGGTCAATAACAAAATTTCATCTAAATACTTTGATATATACCCTTTGATGGCAATGACAGAGGTCAAACATTTTCTGTAAGTCTTCACAAGGTTTTCACACACTGTGCTGGTATTTTGGCCCATTCCTCCAATCAGATCTCCTCTAGAGCAGTAATGTTTTGGGGCTGTCGCTGGGCAACACGGATTTCTATGGGGTTGAGATCTGGAGACTGGCTAGGCCACTCCAGGACCTTGAAATGCTTCTTACGAAGCCACTCCTTCGTTGCCCGGGCGGTGTGTTTGGGATCATTGTCATGCTGAAAGACCCAGCCACGTTTCATCTTCAATGCCCTTGCTGATGGAAGGAGGATTTCACTCAAAATCTCACGATACATGGCCATTTTTTCCAAAATCTTTAGCTTTTACACCGATCAGTCGTCCTGGTCCCTTTGCAGAAAAACGGCCCCAAAGCATGATGTTTCCACCCCCATGTTTCACAGTAGGTATGGTGTTCTTTGGAGCAACTCAGCATTCTTTCTCCCCCAAACACGACAAGTTCAGTTTTTACCAAAAATTTCTATTTTAGTTTCATCTGACCATATGACATTCTCAAAATCCTCTTCTGGATCATCCAAATGCAAACTTCAGACGGGCCTGGACATGAACTGGCTTAAGCAGGGGGACACGTCTGGAACTGCAGGATTTGAGTCCCTGGCGGCGCAGGGGGTTACTGATGGTAGCCTTTGTTACTTTAGTCCCAGCATTCTGCAGGTCAGTCACTAGGTCCCCCTGTGTGGTTATGGGATTTTTGTCACAGTTCTTGTGATCATTTTGACCCCACTGGGTGAGATCTTGCATGGAGCCCCAGATCGAGGGAGATTATCAGTGGTCTTGTATGTCTTCCATTTTCTAATAATTGCTCCCACAGTTGATTTCTTCACACCAAGCTGCTTACCTATTGCAGATTCAGTCTCCCCAGCCTGGTGCAGGTCTACAATTTAATTTCTGGTGTCCTTTGACAGCTCTTTAATCTTGGCCATGGTGGAGTTTGGAGTGAGACTGTTTGAGGTTGTGGACAGGTGTCTTTTATACTGGTAACAAGTTCAAACAGATGCCATTAATACAGGTAACCAGTGGAGGACAGTGGAGCCTCTTAAAGAAGAAGTTACAGGTTGTGAGAGCCAGAAATCTTGCTTGTTTATAGGTGACCAAATACTTATTTTACAGAGAATTACCAATTAATTCTTTAAAAATCCTAGAATGTGATTTTCTGGATTTTTTCCCCCAATTTTGTCTCTCATAGTTGAGGTATAAATATGATGAAAATTACAGGCCTCTCTCAACTTTTTAAGTGGGAGAACTTGCACATTGGTGGCTGACTAAATACTTTTTTGCCCCACTGTATGTACATTTCTCAAGCACTCATCCCACATGTTTTCATGAATATTAAAACCCATTTCCTCTTCCCAATCATGTTTTATTTTGTGAGTGTTATTGTCCACCTTTTCTACCAATAATTTGTAAAAATTTGACAGTACCACTAGCACCAGGGTGTACATTAACAATACTTTCTAAAGTTGGATTTAAAGTCAAAGATTTGAAGTCTGAACTGTGCTTCCTAACAAAGTCTCTGACTTGCAAATAACGGAAAAAATGAGCAGGAACAAGAGCATAGTATTGTTTTAGTTGTTCAAAAGAACTAAATGTACCTTCCCTATAAAGATCTTGTATTGTTACTATACCCATATGTTTCCATTGAAAAAAGATCTTATCATGTAACCCCGGAGGAAAAGCATGATTATTACAGATTGGGGTATCCAAATATAAATCTGGAATTTTCAAATATACCTTGATTTGTTTCCATACTTTAATTGGGTTTGAAATAACTATGTTACCATTTATATGTTTGACTTCAATTTTGACGGGACTGTTAAGCAGAGCTGTTAATGAAGTCTTATAACAAGAAGCTTCTTCAATTGCTAACCATTCTGGCTTGTCACCTTACTCCACTGAACCAATCTTCCTCCACCACGCTAAAGTATTTAAGTTAGCTGCCCAATAGTGATATTTAAAATTGGGAAGCCCAAACCCTCCTTGATCTTTAGATTTGTTTAGATGTTTCTTGTTAATCCTAGCTATCTTGTTGTCCTAAATGAAGCTGCTTATAATAGATTCTAGCTGTTTAAAATAATTAAGGGGAATAAAGAAAGGAATAGATTGAAATATGTACAAAAATCTTGGAAGTACAACCATTTTTATATTGTTAATCCTGCCTACCATGGACATAGGGAGTGTCTTCCAAAAAATTATATAATCTTTAAGCTGATCAATTTTCTTTTTCCAATTCAATTTTAATAACATTTCAGGTTTTTTGGTGATTATTACACCCAAATATTTAAAGGAGTGATTTGCTATTTTAAATTTGGTGCTAGATAAGTATTTTTTATCTAAATCATCAGAGACTGGCATTAATTCACTTTTTTCCCAATTTATTGTGAATCCAGAAAGACTGCCAAATTTTTCAATAAGCTCAAGTAATGGTGCAATAGACATTTCAGGGTTGGAAATATACAGAAGAATATAATCCGCATACAACGAAAGATGTTGGGGTCTGCCCTCTATCACTATAGGCGCTATGTTAGGATGGTGTCTGATACTGGCTGCTAATGGTTCCATTGAGATATCGAACAAAAAAGGAGACAAAGGGCATCCCTGACGTGTACGTCGAGATAACTGAAATGGATTTGAAATGTTTTGGTTGGTAATAACAGGAGCTACTGGATGTGCATAAATTATTTCAATCCATTTAATCAATTCTGAACCGAATCCAAATTTCTTTAGAACAGCAATCATGTATTTCATGTATGTACTCTAATTGGTCGAAGGCTCGTTGAGCATCTAATGAGATAACACATGTCTTTGTTTTTCTTGTTATAAATTGTTAAAGAGCCGTCTCAAATTAAAATACAGTGGGTACGGAAAGTATTCAGACCCCCTTAAATTTTTCACGCTTTGTTAATTGCAGCCATTGCTCTAAAATCATTTAAGTTAATTTTTTTTGTCCTCATTAATGTACACACAGCACACAATATTGACAGAAAAACACAGAATTATTGACATTTTTGCAGATTTATAAAAAAGAAAAACTGAAATATCACAATGTCCTAAGTATTCAGACCCTTTGCTCACTATTAGTAGAAGCACCCTTTGATCTAATACAGCCATGAGTCTTTTTGGGAAAGATGCAACAAGTTTTTCACACCTGGATTTGGGGATCCTCTGCCATTCCTCCTTGCAGATCCTCTCCAGTTCTGTCAGGTTGGATGGTAAACGTTGGTGGACAGCCATTTTTAGGTCTCTCCAGAGATGCTCAATTGGGTTTAAGTCAGGGCTATGGCTGGGCCATTCAAGAACAGTCACAGAGTTGTTGTGAAGCCAATCCTTAGTTATTTTTAGCTGTGTGCTTAGGGTCATTGTCTTGTTGGAAGGTAAACCTTCGTTTGGAAGGTAAAACTTCGGCCCAGTCTGAGGTCCTGAGCACTCTGGAGAAGGGTTTCATCCAGGATATCCCTGTACTTGGCCACATTCATCTTTCACTCGATTGCAACCAGTCGTCCTGTCCCTGCAGGTGAAAAACACCCCCACAGCATGATGCTGCCACCACCACCGTGCTTCACTGTTGGGACTGTATTGGACAGTTGATGAGCAGTGCCTGGTTTTCTCCACACATATCGCTTAGAATTAATGCCAAAAAGTTCTCATCAGACCAGAGTATCTTATTTCTCACCATCTTGGAGTCTTCAGGTGTTTTTTAGCAAACTCCATGCGGGCTGTCATGTGTCTTGCACTGAGGAGAGGCTTACGTCGGGCCACTCTGCCATAAGGCCCCCGAACGACACTGGTTGGGAGGGCTGCACTCACTCTGGCCTCCCTCTTGCAGGGATGGTTGACTTTCTACAACTTTCTCACATCTCCCGACTGCATCTCTGGAGCTCAGCCACAGTGATCTTTGGGTTTATCTTTACCTCTCTCACCAAGGCTCTTATCCCCCGATAGCTCAGTTTGGCCGGAAGGCCAGCTCTAGGAAGGGTTCTGGTCTCCCAAACGTCTTCCATTTAAGGATTATGGCGGCCACTGTGCTCTTAGGAACCTTAAGGGCAGCAGAAATTTTTTTTTTTTGTAAACTTGGCCAGATCTGTGCCTTGCCACAATTCTGTCTCTGAGCTCTCAGGCAGTTCCTTTGACCTCATGATCTCATTTGCTCTGACATGCACTGTGAGCAGTAAGGTCTTATATAGACAGGTGTGTGGCTGTAATCAAGTCCAATCAGTATAATCAAAAACAGCTGGACTCAAATGAAGGTGTAGAACCATCAAGGATGATCAGAAGAAATGGACAGCACCGGAGTTAAATATATGGGTGTCACAGCAAAGGGTCTGAATACTTAGTACCATGTGATATTTCAGTTTTGCTTTTTTAATAAATCTGCAAAAATGTAAAAAATTCTGTGTTTTTCTGTAAATATGGGGTGATGTGTGTACATTAATGAGGAAAAAAAAAAGTAACTTAAATGATTTTTCGCCAATGGCAATATAACAAAGAGTGAAACTTTTAAGGGGGTCTGAAAGAGGTCGACCGATATATCGGTCGGCCGATATATCGGGCCGATATTTGTCATTTTTTAATATATCGGCATCGGCCGATATCCGTGTTTAGTAGCGCCGATTTAAAGTCAGGCACGTCCGCGGGCAGCCCCGTGTTATTGGTGCGGTGGAAAGTACTGCTGCCGCATGTGAAGGACCCCAAGCCAAAACTTTTGGAAGATTCAACAACAGTCCTGGGAGATAAAGGCAAGGCTTAAAATCTGATATTTCAAAGTCCTATGGCCATATATTTACAATATATTACTAGTAAACTATGAAGTGTTGCTTCACTTAGTGAAAGAAAAAACTAATAGCATAGAACCGTCGGGAACTGGCATAATACAGCTGGTTAAAGGTTCGCTTACTTGCAGTTAACTTTAAGGACTGTTGTCGAAAACTATCAGCAGCTTGCTTGCTAACATATTATGTTTTATTTTTCCTGTATCGGAGTCGGAGAATTTCACTCTGTGCGTGGGGTGGAGAAGGTGGCAGCTCTCACAAACACTGCAGCGTGATTGAGGGCTACGTTACTCCACCCCGCTCACAGACAGCACCGTGCTCGGAGACACAGAGATGTCCTGGAGCAGCCCAGAACGGTGAATGACATTTGTTCGGAAGCATGGTTTGATGCAGACAACAGCCGGGTTTCCATCCAATTTATTTGCATATTGCATTAATGAAAAAAAAGCTGAAGAATATGCGCTTCTGCGTGTGTTTCCATCAACTCTGTAATGCGAATAAAAATGGACATCAGCCTAATAAAAGTGACATGTTCCGACCAATATATACGTCGCACAGTTATTATCCTCATTAAACCCGTCTAACTTTAACCGTCAAGAATGTCAGAAATCACTAAGGGTTTAAGCACTGTTTTTTTTTTGTAATTACTAGATTATGGTAATTTGGCTTGTAACTTGTAAGCAAATCTGTTACAACAAAAACAAAACTACAACCCTCTACATTGCGAGTAATTCACTCGCATATGCGACTAAATCTTCACTCTGGGCGACTAAATGATGTCTAATATTAGCCAATTGCTAATAAATTCTCAGATTTTACTCGCCAGTGTGTGAGTTGGAAGCTAAGTATTAGTTTAGCACAGATATGTTTTCACTCGCCGAACACACTCTGACTGAGCGCTTCAGAGTTTCACTCTACGTCAAGCCATCTGTGCTATTTATCATTTCATCTCAATGGATGTGCAACGCACAACGTACCGTAAACTCTAGTGTGAAGGCGCGCGACTCGCCGTCGCTTTGTTTCACACAACACGCACGCGAGAGAGAGAATTGACGCGCTAACTATGCGCGCTACATGTAAACGATATTATTTGTTATATTTTGCTGTCAAATTAACGGAGTTCCCTTGGAATTCTTCCGCTTTTAAGAACTACCGCTTTCTCCGCTAGTGGGCGGAACTAATGCACAAACGGCAATCTCATTGGCTGGCGCTCACCTATTATCGTCCCTGTTTTGATTTCAGCAAATCAGTTTGAGCGAACGCACACAACCTGATTAATAATCATGAATCCAGTAGCTCATTAATCCTTAATGCGTTTTATATTGTTCTTAGTAGAATTCGTATCATTATTATCTAATCAGTATTTTTGTTAGTTTTCCCCCCAATTTTTTTTTTTTTTTACAGAAGAACCGATGACCAAAAAAAGCACCACGTCCACTTTAGATGTTCTGTGTCATTATAACAAACATAATGTTGATGGTTGCCTTAGTGTGTTGCAGCAATACAATTATTTATTTTTTTTATATTTTATATTTTTCAGTTTAATTGATTTTTATTTATAAAGTTGTATTTATTTTATTTAAATGTATATTTAAGTTTACATTTATGTTCCAACAAATTCTGCTTGATAAATGCTCTAAAACTTTTATGTAAATGATTGACAGTTTTTTTTTTTTTTATATTAACTGTTTTATATATTTAATACTTGGTAAGTTTATTGATTTGTTTGGTTGACTTTGGATAAATATTTTATTTTAATACCGTGCAGTGTACAAAATTAAGATTCGAGAGATGGTTCAAGTCAGTGTTCAATAAATTATGATGTTAAGTTTAGAAATGTTGTGCATCCACTTATTATTAGTGTGACATTTTAGCATGCAAATGAAGGGGAAAACTTCAAGATATCGGCCCTAAAAATCGGCAGCACATATCGGCCATCGGCTGACCCTGACCTCTAAACATCGGCATCGGCATCGGTTATAGAAAAACCCATATCGGTTGATCTCTAGTCTGAATACTTTCCGTACCCACTGTATACTATGTGATCTTTTTTTGGCGGTAAAACCAGTCTGGTCCTGATGAATTATAGAACAGATGTACTTTTTCAAACTATTCGCTACAATTTTAGTTATAATCTTAGATTCAGTGGAAATGAGAGAGATCGGGCGATAGGAAGACATCTGCAGCTTGTCCCGCCCCGGTTTTGGAATTAATACTATACTCACTTCATACATTGTTGGTGAAAATGTATTTTGTGTTGTTGCACTTTTAATCAATCTTTGAATTATAGGTAAAAGATTATTCCTGAATTTTTTATAGAATTCGGCACTAAAGCCATCCGGACCCGCAGATTTGTTATTGGGTAACTGTTCTATTACTTCATTTATTTCTTCTAGTGTAATTTCTTTATCTAAGGATTGTTTTGCATCCGTGCTAAGAATGGGAAGATCCAATTGAGAAAAAAATTATTCTATTGCCTCTTGGCTTGTTTTACATTTTGATTCATAGACTTCTTTATAGAAATCAGCAAAGCAACGATTAATTTCCTTGGGGTCAACAATTATCTTCCCATTATTAAATTTTATTTTATGTATTGCACGAGTTGCATGAGAGTGCTTTAATTGGTGTGCAAGTAATTTTTGGGGTTTATCACCTATTTCAAACTATCTTTGCCTGATATACATTAGTTGTCTCTACACTTTCTTAGAAAGAATTGAGTTATATTCACTTCTCAGTGCAACAATTTTCTTTAAAGTAGTCTCACATCTAGTTGATCTGTATTCATTCTCCAGATTTGTTATTTGTATGTCAATTTCATTTAATTTGGCTTTGTTCTTTCTATTCTTAGCTGTTTGATAATGCTATAATATCGCCTCTGATAACCGCCTTCATTGTCTCCCAAAGAACCGAATCTATTATATTTTATATTTAAATTAAGAGAAACCGGGGCATGATCTGATAATAATCTATTATGGTATTCAGTTGAAACTACATGTTGCAACAATCTGGAATCTATTAGGAAAAAGTCAATCCTTGAATAAGTTTTATGAACTGAGGAATAAAATTAAAAATCATGATCCGAGGGATGCAAAGCTCTCCAGCAATCTATTAAATTTAACTTTTGCATATAATTACTTAGTACACCAGCCGATTTACTTATTATGGTTCGACAGGGATGCGTGTCAAACCTCGCATTTAACACGCAATTGTAATCACCAGCCATGATGACTTGTGAATGCATAAAGTCTGGTATAATCTTGAAGACGTTCTCAAAAAATGAAGGATCGTCAAAGTTAGGACCATACACATTCACTAAAGTGATGGGTAATGAATTTATCTCCCCACACACAACCAATTATCTGCCATTCCTATCCTTAATAGTTTGCTTATGTATAAAGGGGACAGACTTTTTAATAATAATTGCTACTCCTCTAGCTTTGGTAGAAAATTTTGATTGGTAGACTTTAATGCTAAACTTTGTTGCTAAACTTTTTAATGCTAAACTTTGTTGTCGTTTTAATGTGTTTCTTGGAGAAAAACAATTTCCGCACCCAATTTTTTAAGAAGCGCATAAACCTTTACTCTTTTGACTGGACTGTTAAGTCCACGTACGTTCCAGCTTAATAAATTCAGTGTGCCGCCACCGCGAACCTTCACTCCGTTACTCGGTATGTAAAAAAAAAAAAGTACATTATTGTAGGTCTTCTATGCCCCACCTCTCTCAAATGCTTCGTTTTCTACAAAGTCCCTCCTTCCGACAAGCGCAGTCTGCTCTGATTGGCCAGCTGACCCAGTGCATTGTGATTGGCCGAACAAAAAAAGCACGTGTCAGAAATGTAACGCCCCCTTACCATAATCGCCAGCTTCATCTTTCAAAATAATGTAAAGACAGAGCCCGAAAGGGAACAGAGAGTTGCGTGACAGACACCGTGATGAAGCTGGTATGTGTTTGTGATGTGACCCCCTCTCTCTCTTTCTCTCTCGCTCTCTCTTTCTCTCGCTCGCTCGCGAGAACGCACACACACACGATGCGCAAAACTCCACATTTGAACAGTCAGTAGCAAATACTTAAATTAATAACAAAACTAATATGGTTTTGAGACTTTAGTCTTTGCAACTTCAGGGATCTTATCTATGCACAATGAGCTTGTAACACTCCAAAGAGAAAGGAAAACTTGAAATCGCGTCATATGACCCCTTTAACTCGATGCCACCTGACATTCTTCCGTTAGTACAGCCCCCCACTCATCTTACAAAATACAGCAAAAATTATACCTTGCAGTCTTTCCAATATATCAAAGAGAATTATATACACACAAGTCTTTTCTGACTCCGTTGTCCAACGTAGCGTTTTCAACATTTCACCAGTTCTCCACCGCGCTTCTTAGATATGCTTCAGCAACCTCGGGTGAGTCGAGGGTCTTCGTTTCTTTATCCCTCACAGTCACGATGAACTTGGAAGGAAAACGATATCCGCAGCTCACTTCATGCTCCCAGCAATTCTTTTGTATGTTGTCGAACTTCTGTCTCTGTTTCAAGACGTCAACTGCGAGATCTGGAAAAATACGTATCGCTTTGCCATCATATTGCAGAGGTTTCGATCTTGCCAGTCGCAAAATATGTTCTTTCACTTGGTAGTGATGGATTCGGGCAATAATTGCCCGAGAGCGGCCATCTCTTAGTGGTTGTGGCGAACGGTGTGCCCTGTCGATCTGAATTGGATGGTCGAAGTTCTCCTCGCCCAGCATATTGGCCAGAAGCTTTGTGACAAACTCAGTAGGTTTACCATTTTCAGCGCCGCCTTTTATACCGACAATTCGAATGTTTTGTCGTCGAGATCTTGACTCTAAGTCACAGGTTTTTTCCTTAAGTTTTTCACATTCGGCCTCCAGGTGTGCACACTGTTTCTCAAGTGACTCGATGCGGGTTTCGTGAACTTTTGCAGTCTCTTCCGTCACTGTCACTCTGGAAGAAATGTTAGCGATGGATACGTTCAACTCTGACAGAAAGTTTGATGTCCTTTCATCTACCTTAAAGAATCCGTTCAATTTTGCTATTGCTTCCATTATGTCTGTGTTTGTTGGCACCGTTGCTTCAGCGCTAGTTTGATTCGCATTAGCTGGCGGCTCTTCATGAACATTGTTGGTGCCTCCCGCATCTTCTGTATTCGATTTTTCAGTTTTCTTATGCTTTGACGGCATTGTTCAGAATGTCAAGTTAACAACTTGTGGTATTTAATCGGCTACAAGGTGAATTGAAAGCAAATATTATAGACTCGTGGAGAGCTATAAAAACATGTTTACTTCATTCAGTGCCGGAAGTGCCCCAACAAAATAAAAGACGATTGTGAAATCGTTCGCGATTATGACAGCTGTTTGCATAGCTTCTCAGTGAACTACGGCTCTGTGAAGTAAAAGCTGCTCCATCTGAAAGCATGTGAAAATACCACATTTAATACATATGTTTACTCCAAACTCACTTCATAACGTCAGTCGAGTGTTTGAAATAAATCCTTCTGTGAGATGATGTGGCTTCTTACACAGAATAAGGCACGCAACATATTTCATAGTATTTAAGCAGTGATAAAGGCATTGAATAAACTTATTTAAATATACTTTATTTTAATGAAAATTATAATAAGAAGAACTCCGATAAACCATATATTGCCATAGTCGTGTGTTTATTAGTCACGATGATTCAATGAAAGCTGTTGAATCTTCTGTTTATTCAGCTGCAGCGATGGGCATTTTCTGGGTCTCTTCTGCGAGGCGTATTTGGAGTTTCTGCGCGAGAGCGCACTCTGGCCTTTGGATGGAGATTTATGCTGACCAGAACGTGCTTTCAATAAAAGAACACCATGACAATCGCAGCTCTGTCGAATTAGCTGATCGGATTTCCATTGATTTATCATGCAGCCCTATTCTTGCGTATGATTTTAATGATGAGAGAAGATCATGACCAGGTCTGAATGTAATCTGAAGACTTTCTTCACAGTTTTTGCACTGATTTTGTGGCAAAATATGCTGAATGCTAAATGTAAACATGGTTAAATTAAGTTTCAATAAGAATGAAGTATTCTTAATTTATCGCTGAAAGCATTGTTAAATTAGCCAAAAAATGCTTTGCGAATTGTGCAGCCAAATATTCTGAGTGGCCGTGAACTTGATCTGCATTGCATGAACTCATTTTTGTATTTAAGCCTTAAGCTTTTAAGGCAAGACCCAGGGTACAACTGTAACTAATAGATATCACCATACTTCTCCAATTGATTAATCAGAGGACATTAAGACAATTCTTTTTTTAATACAGGTTTTCTGCAATGTGTTGTTTCAAATATGAAAATTAGGAGTTGTTATATTAAATATGCACTAATTTCCAGAACTGAAAATTGAAATAGTAATTGAAATCTACAGGTAAAGTATAATACAATAGACACTTAAATGTGTATTTTGGATGTTTTCTTACCACTAGTCTAAAAGAAGACATGTTATGGAGGAAAATACCAAAAGTAACAGTGATACAAAAATATATAGTTTTGTCGATAGTATCTCGCTTTACATTATGGCTTATAACTTGTATCTAGAAACTAGAATAGCATTGAGACTTGGCAGTTGGATATATAGCTAATACATCCACATTTACCCGCATACATAAAATATATGTACGTAAGTATGTAAAGCGTTATATACTGTATAGCAAATCTCAAATGCATGATTGCTCATATCATTGCAAAATGTAACTATATCATCACACAATTCTAATCTGCTAAATGTGACTATAAGGCACTGTTTTTTAAGGCTTGGTCCTGTGAGCAGATCTGTAACACAGTAAACAACAGCAGGCAGTGTGTGTGTGTGTTGTCGGGTTGTTTGTCTTAGTGGGTGCCTCCTCTCACTTTCACTTTCTTTCTGAGCGAGTTTGTTTTGTGTGTGAGTTTCATCTCAGTGGGACTGAGGTTAAATGTAAGACTTGTTAGTGCAGAAGTATGTGTGCAGGTTTTGTGTATATGTGTGTGTGTGTGTGTGTGTGTGTTTAATGGAATTTTCTAAGCTTTGGTGAATAATAACTCAAGTGGTGTGTGTGTGCATGAGTGTGTGTGTGGCCTGTTAAGGATGCTGATATAGAGGAGCTCTAATCCTCACTGAGGGTCACATGACCCCTTCTGACTGCCTGAGCTCTGACATCATCATAAACGCATACATATGCATGCTTAACCTGCCAAGGTTGTTACGCTCCTCAGTAACACACACACACAAACATGTTTAGGAGACTAATTTTACACTGTGAGGTCTGCTAAGTGCAATTATTGATGTGTCTGTCTCATTTTTTCTTTCTGGGTTCAGTTTATGCAGCTCATCAAGTTTTGCAACTTTGTTCACTTTCGAAACCGCTTTTAAAGAATTTAAAGAATGAATTCTTTAAGTTTTAAAGAGTATATAGTTATAAATGCATATTTTCTGTCCTGGATCCTGATTGGTTGTAGGGCTGGGCAAAAAAATAGATTTTTCGATTAATTGTTTTTTTTTTAAATGACATCGATTCGATATCGATTCTCAAAAGCTGCGACTCTATCTTTTCTGGGATTTATTTCAGCACATTTAAAACAAGATCTGATTAACATGAATCTTATCATTAGTCTTCTCCACTAGATGTCACCCTTATTTACCTTGCGCGATGTTACAACAGAAAGCCTGTCATTCATTCAGCGCTTATCATGGCCATACGCGTGATTCGCAATGCTCAGGTGAAATGCTATAGTAATACTATAAATCTGAGGATGCATTTGATATCATCCATAAGTCGCCATGATTTCCGCAATGAATGAGTTTTGTTTACTACACACATACTAAAGCGCGGATGACGCTCGCGGTGTTTTCAGCTTCTGCCGTCTCACTATATGATGATATGAACACGAATGTCATCTCCAGCTGCTCTGAGAGTCACTTCATTAGCATTTACCATTTCATTTGAGAAAACTACCGTCATATCACATACACAGCAGCTGCAAGTTCTTCACGGCAACCCGTCAAAATAAAAGTTTGGTTTAACTTAACTGGTCAGATATATGACTATTTAGCGTCTGAAGAACCAATGCTATTATTTTATTTTGTTTTTTTTGTTTTTCTACTGCTAATAAATATTAATAAATCTTTATTTTTTAAAGGAATAATCACATCTGTTTTTTGTTTTTTTTAACAGTAAACCTCTGTTGTGCAGCGCTTTGTTTGCCAAAAAAATAAAAGGGTTTCATTTTCATTATAAATTAAATGAATGTTTTATGCCTTCATCTGATTACAAGAAAAATTAAGAAAATTTTATAGGGCTTTATTGTTTAATAAAGGACCCTATACAAAAAAAAAAAATAGGTTTAAAATACAGGTATGTGGTTCTTAATTTCTTTTTATTAATTCACCATTTGTAAACTGATGTTTACTATTACTTTTTTAGAAATATCAATAGCATTTGTATTAAAACTATATTCCCTGAATGTAATAAAAAAAATCGAGAATCGAATCGAATCGAGAGCTTGCGAATCTAATCGAATCGGGATATCTGAATCGATATCCAGCCCTATTTGGTTGATACAACATTCCAGTTGCGCTAAAATACCCAGTATATTAGCACAGCCACCAATCAACCTTTGTTTATTTGTCAGAAACTAGATGTTCTAGTGGGATGATGACACTTAATGAATTAATGAAAATAGTGTTTTATTGTCTATTTTAATTCTTTTATAGAACTTAAAATTTTTTGGTCGGTAAGATTTTTTTTTTACGTTTCTGAAAGAAGTCTCTTTACTCACCAAGCCTATTTAGAGTAAAAACAGTAATATTTGTGAAATACAATTTTGTGAATATATGGTAAAATGTAATTTATTCCTGTGATGTAATTCTGAATTTTTAGCATCATTACTCCAGTCTTCATTGTCACGTGATCCTTCAGAAATCATTCAAATATGCTGATCTGCTGCTCAAGAAACATTTCTAATTATTATCGACACACAGTTGCACTGCTTAATATTTTTGTGGTAACTGTGATATATTTTTTCAGTATTCTCTGATGAATAGAACATTCAAAATAACAGCATTAACATAACATATAAATATATTGCTGTCATTTTTGATCTGTTGAATTCATCCTTGCTGAATAGAAGTATTAATTTCTTTAAAAAATCTTTCTGGCCCTAAACATTTAAACAGTTGTACACGTTAGCTTATTTATATGAATGCATTAACCATTAACAGTCTAATAAACTGTCTGACTTGGTGCAAGAATATT
This sequence comes from Sinocyclocheilus anophthalmus, assembly GCA_018155175.1. Taxonomy (NCBI): domain Eukaryota; kingdom Metazoa; phylum Chordata; class Actinopteri; order Cypriniformes; family Cyprinidae; genus Sinocyclocheilus; species Sinocyclocheilus anophthalmus. The sequence goes on along the minus strand of JADLZN010003299.1, from coordinate 32,106 downwards.
TGTGATGAGCATCTCTCTCTTTCTCTCTCAGCTCCTGAACAGTGTAAGTCACTGTGAAGAGAAATTAGGATTTACATATGAGGAAATCATCATTTGGTAAGTAGAACTATATCTTACTGTGTTCCAAAACCTAGTGAGCTCATTTCTGACTACATACTGTCGACAGCTGCCTTCTGAGATTACATCCCAAACATCATGGAATCTCACTGATGACTGATTTGTAGTGCTCTTCTTGTGTTTTTCATTCTCTCTTTATCGTTTTAGTCTGCGTGTAGCGTTGTTGAATGAGGTGAAGGAGGTTCGGGCTGCAGGTTTGAGAGCACTAAGGTATCTGATCCATGATAGTAGCGTCCTCCAGAAAGTTCTTCAGCTGCAGGTGGATTACCTGGTCTCCAGGTGAGTTCTCACACCTGTTTTGTGTCCTCAGCAGTGTTGGGGGTAACGCATTACAAGTAACGCGAGTTACGTAATCAGATTACTTTTTTCAAGTAACTAGTAAAGTAACGCATTACTTTTTAATTTACAAGAGAATATCTGAGTTACTAAGTAACGCAAGTTACTTTTTTTCTTCCAATTTATTGATTGGCAGCTCTCCTGTCCTCATGTTGAGAGAAATCAGAAGTTGTTCCTGTAGTTCTAAAATAAATATGAATGTGCATGAATTCATCTCACTCACAAAAAAAAAAGCACCGATTCAGTATTCCTCAAAATTAATAAAAAAAGAATGCAACTCAGAATGTGACGCAAACCTGCAATAATTAAATGTTAAACAACACAAATATGCTTTATGTATTTAATCCCATTCTATTAACCAATGCCTTTGCTTCTGACCTTCGATGATCCAGTTCAACCGTACTAATAAGCACAAATTACTCTTAACAAACATTTGTGTCTTTTTTTTATTGCTGAAGTGTGTTGAAATGTCTTCTTCTGCACTCTACTGTACGGACATAAATGTACTTTCCCTTCAGCCTGAGGCTTATTTAGTGTGAAAAGACTTTTATATATTTGCCAAAAATATAACTTTTTTTTATTTTAAAAACAAACAAGCAAGCCCTGTCCAGATTTAAAAAAGTAAACCACAAAATACTCATGCATTACTTTTAAAAGTAACTTTCCTCACATTCTGGTCCTCATGTTTACCATTTCATTAGGTTTAAAAGTAATAATATTGATTTGACCACAATAATTGATACATCCAGATGAAAGCAAAACTTGAACCAAATTGAGCTGAATGAAGCCAAATATTGCCAAATTGAATTCGTTTCATAATTGACAAATTTTGCAACATCAACAGTGTTATTGAACTGAAATGAATCAACACTGAAATGACTTGAGCCGAGTAACGTTACTACTGTCTTCATCAGAGCTGCTTTTAAATTAACTTGTTTCATTGCACTGGACAATGACACTATTGTCATGGAGATGACTTTTTTAGAGTTGCTTTACAGCAGAATTGGAATTAGTGTCATATTTGATGAAGTTTCCATCATCCTGTTTTTATTCGTATTTTGAAGTATCACATCAGAAACGAGTGAAGGAAATGCCAAATTTTGGAAAAAAAAATCCTTAATTTCCTGTAAAGCTGCTTTGCAATGAATTGTATCGTGAAAAGCGCTATACAAATAAACTTGAATTGAATTGAATTAATTTGCAAAAAAGTTTTTACGCCCGCTTGAGGTGGTTTTTGACTTAAAAATATAGTGTTAATGAAATCTATGATGAAAAATGTTCGTCAATGAAGTTTTTCCCCCTGACAAAAACGAGACGATGACGAGGCGATAATAAGGTCATTAAGCGATAACTGAGACTAAATGAACATGCAGTATCATTGACAAAAAAGGCGAGACTAAAATGTAGTTAAAAGAACAACAACTTTACCAAAACCTTTTTATTTTTGTTGAAAAGTGGAGCCAAAATATTTCAGAGTGCTCTATTATGCGAGCGTTCATGTTTGCTGTTGCCAGATATCAAGAGCTCAAACCCCCCAAATCAGAGCTTTTCTATTAAACAGATACGTGCTCTGCCCAGCTTTTTGCTTTATGCAATCTAAAAAGTCACGTGACTTTGCGCGATGGGACAGCATAACCTGACTAACCAGCGGACCGATCTCGTTGCACAGCATCTGAAATGTTGTCATGGTCATTCTGAAATGCCTGAGCAAAGTCTGTCGTTAAAGTATTTCTGTATAATTGCCTCCCAGAACTGTCATACATGACTGCGTTCCCAAACAGCAAGCATCCAGCTCTAAAAGCAACGACCGCATTTATTGTGTTTCATCTGCTCGCTCTGAGGCGCAATTGATTTATTATATGTGAGAATTGTTATATTCAGTGGCTTCTCCTGCTTTTTTTAGTGCCAATTTATCAGGAAGAGATGTTTTTGTACTCTTTGAGTCATGGATGGAAACTGTGCTTTATTCGTAAATGTTTTTATGCAATATTCCAAGTTAAATTCAAAGCTTTGGATGGAAACATAGCTATTGATTCTGTTATTCTCCTGTTTATTACTATAAAGCTGCTTTGAAACAACCTGCACTGTTATAGAGCTCTATAGAAATAAAAGTGGCTTTCCTTCACAAAACAAATTGATAATGTAGATGCACTACTGTCTTTTGTCATATTTCATCTGAGATTTATGTAATAATTTGCTTGCCTTCAGTGTAAAATTCAAATGTGAACATATTTGGTGGGTGAACTTGACCTTCAGCCTCAGTGTCCTGGTCAGAAAGCCTCAGATGAGATGTTTGAATGTCTCTCATGTGTTGATCTGTGTTCAGGTGTATTGACATTCAGCAAAGTAATGAGGTGGAGAGAACTCAAGCCCTCAGACTGGTCAGAAAGGTACGATCTCTAACCTCTTGCTCATTGTTTAGCACTCTTGCAATCAGTATAAGCTGTGCATGGTTTTTGATTTGGGTGAATTTCATCTCAATCTGTTATTTTCCTCGTTCAGATGATAACAGTGAACGCACAGCTCTTTCCCAGCTCTTTGACAAACTCTTTGATCGCGGTGGGGAACGATGGGCTGCAGGAGAGAGATCGCATGGTTCGAGCCTGCATCGCCATCATTTGTGAACTTGGTGAGTTAGAAGTGTCACGTTTGTTAAGACAAGCATCACTATTATTATTATTATTATTATTGCTCACACTTGAGGTTAGTTTTAAACTTTAGCATTTTAATTTGATCATTTTTTTAATATAAAATTAAATATACATACATATATATATGCGATTTTCTCAATATTTTAATTTTCCAGATTTGCAAATAGTTGTATCTCGGCCACATATTGTCATATCCTAACAAACCAAACATCAATGGAAAGCTTATTTATTCAGCTTTGAGATGGTAAATGTAAATCTCAAGGGGTAAATCCATCTCAAGGGGTTGAGTTTTATGATTTAGTACAAATGAATGTTTGTACTGTATGATTTTATGGATCTTATGAGATTTGAATGTATGAAAAATATCTGGTTTAATAGTTTTTTCCTTAATAATACTAATCCATGTAACGTTTTAATACATTGTTATATGATTATTATTGTTATGAGGAGCGTTGAAAAGTACATTTTACTATACAACAGTAATATATTTCTGCCATAATTTCTTTAAGTTAAACTAAATCTGTATTTTAGTTTGTAGTGAAGACCTTTTTTTGGTGCAAATGATCACTTATCAAATTGATGAAATTTATGTGGACAGACATCGACACAAAGAACATGCAAACTTTTCAGCGACATGTATCTGAGCGTCTAGATGTGGGCTAAATATCGGAAATTATTTGAAAGTTCATTATCAATATTGTAGATTTATTTTGTCAGTAAATGTCAGTATTGATTTATCGCCCAGTCTTATATTATTTTACACTATATAGGAATTTGTTGTTTACATGTATATTGTTTATATACATTTGTTTGATATGATTGTATTCTCTCGTCATCCAGCACTGAAGAACCCAGAGATTGTGGCACAGCGGGGGGGTTTGAACACCATCCTAAAGAACGTCATCGACTGCCAGCTGAGCCGCATCAACGAGGCCCTGATCACCACCATACTGCACCTGCTCAATCACCCGCACACACGCCAGTACATACGCGCCGATGTTGAACTGGAGGTATGTGTACATGCAGCGGCACTGTGTGCAGTCCACATGTTCGTTGGGGAGCAGGTTTAATCTGGTTTGCATCATTCCCCATTGACTTCCTCTTCTCTGTTCTCCATATAAACTCATTAAGGATCTAAGTGAAAAAAAAAAAATCTGTTGTCTTACAGGAGTATATGTTCTTGTTGTTTTTTTCTTTCCAGCAAATTCTCGCACCTTACACAGACTTTCACTACAGACATAACCCTGACACAGCAGAGGCACAAATCAAGTGAGTTAACTTAACAAATATGTCAAATATAATTAAAGATGTTACATTAAAAATAAGAATTAAAAATTATTTTAAATGATTGATTGATTAAATTGAGAGTTTTATTTATTAATTCATTAGACAACATTTTTGATAAGTTTGTATTTTTCAAAGTATTTTTACTTTTATTTCCGTTATTTTGTTGGTGTTTATTTATTTCTATCAAAACAATATTTAAGTAAAAATATTTATTTAAAGTAATATTGAAAAACAATTTTTTTTTGTATTTTGACTTTTTAAAGACAAAATTGTTATGATTGTAAATATTTATATGAAGGATATTGATTGAATTGATTGGTGATGTAATTAATGTTTTTTGCCAGGAATATAGCCTTGCTGCTGACATGGCGATAAATAATATAAAAAAACTCAAAATTAATTTTATCAAAATATATAAATAATAATTTAAAATAATTATTATATTTTAATTTGTTTCCATTTCAAAGTGTTTTAAATTTTATTCTCTCTCTCTCTCTCTCCTTCTCTCTCTCTCTATATATAATTAATATGTGTGGGTGTGTGTGTGTGTGTGTGTGGTGTGTGCGTGTGCGTGTTTGTGTGTCCAGGTGGTATAGAAAAGAATCACCCCCTTTAAAATAATCACATTTGTTGCTTTGCAGCCTGAAATTAAAAACGACAGAGTTTTTGTTTTATCCAGCTGTATTTACTCAGTATAACATACAAGTGAAAGATATAACACCAACATGAAAAAAAAAAAGCAGAATCATCTAGTTGGAAAAAGGATCACTCCTCCGAAAAATCAAGACGTAAACTCAATCATGTGTAGCTGAATCATCTTCTCAAGGCACTCAATGTTGTATGTGGTTCTGACTGTTTATGAATCATTGTGTCCCATAGGTAGACCGCAGAAGCTCGTTTTTTATCAGTAAAATGGCTATTTGTTTCAGCCTTCCGCTCATGGTCAGTATGAAATCTCTGCATCTTCTCTAAAGGTAGAAAGGGAAACGTTCTTCACTTCTGCTCTTCATCCCTCTCCTCTGCTGTTCTCCTGCAGGTATTATACACCCGTTTAAATCAGGAAACTCAGGGGTCCAGTCTTTGATAGGCCTGCTCTGTATACCAAACATGGAAGTCAGGGTGAGTTTTAAATGCTTTTATTTATTTAGACTAACATGTGACATGTTTAATGTTCGTGACAGCATTAGAATGATTTATGAAGAATTTTGTGACACTGGAGTAATGATGCTGAAAATTCAGCTTTGATCACAGGAATAAATTACATTTTAAATATATTCAAAAAGAAAACAGTTATTTTAAATGGTAATATTTCACAATATTCTGTTTTTACTGTATTTTTTGATAAAATACAATATTTACCTACATATATTTTAACTAAAACATTATAGTGCATTAAATTAAACAAAACATTAAGTGCATTGAATGCCATTTCCGTGATGATTTGGAGTGTTTAAACATAGTTTTTGACCGATTTAATGAAATGGACCGTTCTAAAGAGATGATTCACTGACAATCTGTCAATGTTTTTTTGTGTCTGCAGAAAGCCTTATTAGAAGTCATGTACGAGATCTTCAGATTGCCTGTTCCTATAGTGACAGGAGATTTTGAGGAAGCGCTGCACAGCGTGGGTAAGAAGCATCTTGATTCATAAATGCTTTTCATCTGATCAGAAACACCTCACTGACTGCTGTAGAGGAGTATCTGTGAACTCTGTGCAGATCTTTGATTTGCATGTTGCTCTTTCTGTCTGGGATGTGCGCTTCATGCTAATGTTTGTGCTGTTCAGACCCCAGCAAGTTTCAGGACAGCTGGAGACTCTCTGATGGGTTTGTAGCTGCAGAAGCCAAAGTAATATTGCCTCACAGAGCACGATCCAGGTGAGACACAGAGCCTGACTGTAATACTGGAATATTCTGGGTTAAATCTTGTATTCATGTTTTTCTTTTGTCCTTCACCAGACCAGACCTCATGGACAACTACCTGGCACTACTGCTGTCTGCCTTTATCAACAGTGGACTACTGGAGGTATATAATCACAGGATCACCTGATGGGTGCTTGATTAACTTTATTAAAGGAGACATATTATGCCCCTTTTTACAATATGTAATATAAGTCTCTGGTGTCCCCAGAATGTGTCTGTGAAGTTTCAGCTCAAAATACTTCACAAATCATTTATTATATCATTTTGAAAATGCCTATTTTGAGTGGAAGCAGAAACAGCTTTTTTTCGGGCCTGTCTCTTTAAATGCAAATGAGCTGCTGCTCTCCGCCCCCTTTTCTAGAATAGAGCTGCTCCATTACAGCTCATACCTGCTAAAAAAAAACATCTGTTTTGGTTCTCATTATCATGTTTATCGCACTGAAATCATGCGTTTTAAACCATATGAGTTTAAACTTCTGATATACTATTTTCTGAGCGCACACATCTGAAGCACATGACAGAAAGCGGCTGTCACAGCATGTGAGCACTAAACTAAGTTCTCTTTCAAACACAAGTTTACGTTAAAAACACACGAGTTACAAAAAACAGTGGGTTATGTCTGTGAAGGTAAACAGCTGGGAAATAAATGGCATGTTTATTTTAGATCTGTGTGGCAGCAACAATATACATTCAATAAATCAATAAATCCACTGCTTTCTTGTCTCCTCTGAGGCTGGGACTCTAAATAGTGTTCTGTGCTCGTCTGTGCAGCCAAAGACAGAACAGTTAGCATGTTTTGCTCAAACTTTCGCCATGGCATTAGAACTGGTACACCGTTGTCGCTTGCAAAATCAAAATGATGGCGCCATGGGTGTAAACTTACAGATTAAGGGGCGGTAATATTATAATGAGATCCCTTTGCCACGTCACCAAGAGAGCGAAATCAGACACGCTCATTTTCTCAGACGCTTGCAGAAAAAGGCTTCCCAAAACAAAGTTACTGGGTTAATCTTTTTCACCTTGGTTGGTAGATGCACTGGGGACCTGATTGTAGCACTTAAAACCTGGAAAATTCAGATTTTCATGATATGTCACCTTTAACTTTATTGGAATGGATCTGTGATGTTTCAAATGATAATGTTTTTGTTTGCTCAGGGTCTGGTGGAGGTGGTGACCAGCAGTGATGGACTGATATCAGTGAGAGCCACCATACTGCTCGGAGAACTTCTGCACATGGTACTGCATTACTTCAGACCTGTAAACGGGGCCCAAAATGACCTTTTTAAACTCCATAAATATTTATTATGGGGCCATGAACTTGTGTTATGTAATATTTATTATTAAGCAGCTTATTGTGTTTTTATAAATTGTTCACAAATGTAGTTTTATTTTCATAAAAGCTCTAAATTGCTCATAAAACTTTTATTTATGCAACATTGTAACAATTCTTCTCATTTAGGTGGTGTTAGTGAACAACGTTGATTTATTTTCTTTATGGTAGCAGTGTTGTTATTGTTAACTAAAACGAAAATGAAAACTACTAAACAAAATTTGGTAACTGACAAAGCTGAATAAAACATAAATCTTAAAAATGTATATTTTAAAGGGGTCATATGATGCGATTTCAATTTTTCCTTTCTCTTTGAAGTGTTACAAGCTCTTTTGTGCATAAAGAAGATCTGTAAAGTTTGCAAATACTCAAGTCTCTAATCCAAAGAGATATTCTTTATAAAAGTTAAGAGTCAACCATGCCAACCTAAAACGCCTCGTTCTAACACGCCCCCACATGGAACTTCCTTTTTTGGCCTTCCAAAAGAGGACGATATCTGCTTCGTCATGCCTAGAGCTGATCTGTGCTGGTCACTGAGGAAATACATCAACTTTGCGCTGTGGATCGCCGGATCGGCTTTCACCGTGGACGAAGCGGAGTCCAGCCCGGGGTCGTCACATGTGGTTGCCGCAAGCCCGCCGCGCCCGGCGCCGACTCTGCCGGCCACGCCGTTCCAAGACCCCCCGCCGCCACTTACTCGAAGGTCCGGCCGCCGCTACATCTACCCGCCGTGTGTGACACTGTGTTTTTTTGTTTTTTATTTTAAAGAATTTTTTCCACTGATGAGTCAAAAGGTTTTTTGACATTGTAGAGAAGCGCTTTTTAGTTTGTCATTTTCCGATCACAAATGCCCGGACCCACCAAGATCAGGTTTATGTTACCGCGCGCGATGCAACGCGTAAAAAGACACTATATGTCATTATAATCCGTTATTATGTCCCCACTGGATGCAACAATTGCCTCGTTTGTAATGGGTTTTAATGTTTTTGTCTCGTCGCTCCGGCCGGGACACGGCATCGACAGTATGGTGAGGGGCTTAACATTTTCGTCTCACGCTTGAGGTATTCGGCCACTCACAATGCACTGGATAGCTGGCCAATCACTGCACACCTCGCTTTTTCAGACTGATGAGTTTTGTAAAAATCGATGTGTTTCAGAAAGGCGGGGCATAGAGGAGAAACAATAATGTACAGTATGTGGAAAATAATGTGTTTTTTTAACCTTAAACCGCATAAACACATTTCATTATACCAAATACACAAAATAATGTTCTTTTTAGCAACATCATATGACCCCTTTAAATATAAAGTCAAAGTAAAATGATAATATTACTAAACTTAAATGACCATTAAATGTTCTTGGCAAATAACTGAAATAAAATAAGTTTAAGTACTGAAATTGCTAAAACTAAAACTGAAATAAAAATCCATTAAAGCTAACTAGAAATAAAAACAAAATGAATAAAATTAAAAGCTGAAAATAGAAAAATAGAAAATCTAATTCAAAATTAGTAATAAATGCTATTTTATTTAAATAATACTAAAATAACACTTTATGAAAAAATAACAATGCAGAAAATCTTTAATGATCCTAAAACTTCTTTCTTATATTAACTTTTGACCATAAATTAAAATGAGAAAAAAAAATGTAAAAGTTGTTGGAAGATGCACCATAGTCACTGATCTGTTATTTAGTAAACCATTTGGATTACATTTTGTTTTGCATTTTGATTGAAACCATATATTATGTTGCAATTGTAAAAATGTATATTTGTTTACTTGCCGAAGTTAGTTCTCTCTTGCGTTTGTCACTTGACGAGTACATTTTAGACACACATTTGGTCTGCTGTATAATTTTCCCTTTTAGCCTTTATTTTTGGACCTAAAATGTCACATTTCTTCACCTGTGTCTTCATAATAGTTCTTCTCTCTTCCAGGCCAATACGATTCTTCCTCACTCTCACAGTCATCATCTGCACTGTCTGCCCACGCTAATCAACATGGCTGCTTCCTTTGACATCTCTCAGGAGAAACGGCTGTGAGTGCAACGATGCAAACGCACACACAATCAAGAATCTGTAAGCAAGTGCCTAACAGCATTCTGCACTATCAGGCGATGCATTTTTTTCTTTTGAATCTTGTGTTTTCCAGACATGCCAGTGCAGCTGTGAACCACCTGAAGCGTTTCCACGAAAAGAAACGTCATGGCTCCAAACCTTACAGTCTTTACCTGGATCACATCCTGCGCAGGACGTCCAACTCCACTCACAAGAGAGAGCAGCACCAGCGTCCACAGAAGGACATCTATGTTATGAAGGTACACGCACTGTCACTATATCCAGATCATTTCACCCCAAAATCAAAAGAAAGAAAGAAGAAATTAGATTTTGTTTTAAGAAAATGTTGCCTAATTTAGGACCATTCAGTTTTTTGAGTTGTCACATGATTTTAAAGACACTCAGCCACGTTTCAAATCAGACTCTCATTACTGTAATGTGAAAAAAAAGACATTTGTTGTACTAGCTTGAATTTTTACCGATTTAAAAAATAATATTATTTGTATTTAATTAAATTGATTTATTACATGTAACATTCTGTTAAATTAATTGCATTAATTAACATTTAAGTACATTAAGATGAATCACCTTTGACTAATTAGAATTAAACATTTAAAACATACAGATGCATTATAATATTAACAGTTTGTGGCTCAAAATGTTCTTGCTTGTCATGATAATTATATCACAATGTAAAAAATATTTTATTTAAATGTATTTGTTTATTTAATGATTCTACATAGCTTTCATTTATTTATGGAAAAAAAAATGAAAAAAAATAATATATATTTATTTACTTACTTACTTATTTATTTACTTACTTATTTATTTACTTACTTATTTATTTACTTACTTGCTTATTTATTTACTTACTTGCTTATTTATTTCCTTACTTATTTATTTACTTACTTATTTATTTACTTGCTGTAGTTATTATACTAATTTTATTTATTTATTTACTTACTTGCTTATTTATTTACTTACTTATTTACTTACTTACTTACTTATTTACTTATTTATTTATTTATTTATTTAGTGGGGGGTTTATGTCCTTGACATATTTTTGGTGAAATTCATGCGCTGTATATATTTATTAATTTCATATAATAAGGTACAACAGAAGTTTCTGAGTTGTTTGTGTGCTGTAGGACACTGAAGAGGCGCTGATGATGAACTTGAGGGACAGTCAGATCCTCAATCACAAACAGAACCTGGACTGGAACTGGGTTCTGATCATCACTATACTGAAGGTAAAAGAGAAACCGGCCCAACTCACTCTTCCTGATAGAATGGTATCATAATGCTTACTACATACTGTAAAGTATACTGTCTACTGCCTACTATTTTTGAAAAATAGTATGTAAAACCGTAATGATGAACAAATTATAATTTCGTAGAGAAGAATGCTAAATTGTTATTACTTGAAGTTACTACATTGCGTGTTTACTTCAGGAAATTACAATCTTTAATTCCTGAAATAACATCTTTTGGATTGTTAATGTAATTTCATGTAAAAATGTCTCATCTTTGTAGCGGTTACTGTAAATCAAATGATGAGTGAAGAAGTGAGACTTACATACTGCATATTTCAGAAATTGCATGTAGTATGGTAATGTGCTGTTACAAACAGAGCAATACAGTCACCTCTGACACTTTTAAAAGTCTGAATCTCAGTGCATTAAATAAAATATCAAACCAAGTGGCATTTATTTAAAGAAAGAAAGGTAATGCCATTTTAAGCAAAAAGGCAAGGCAGTTTTAAGGCAATTATAAGCAAAAACATTTAATCAAAATTCGTTTTTTTAATGTTTGTTTTATAAAGTAATCCATACTTCTATTCAGCAAATCCCAACAGTTTTCAACATTGAAATTAATAAATGTATCTTGAGCAGCAAATCAGCATATTAGAATGATTTCTGAAGGATCATGTGACACTGAAGACTGGAGTAATGATGCTGAAAATCATCATCACAGGAATAAATTCGATTTTAAAATACATTCAAATAGAAAACAACTATTTTAAGTTGTAATAATATTTCACAATATTACAGTTTTTACTGAATTGGATCAAATAAATGCAGCCTTGGTGAGCATAAGAGACTTCTTTAAGAAGCATTAAGAAAATCTTATTGTGTTGTTTTTCCTTTCTAGTGGCCAAATGTGAACCTCAGAAACAACAAGGACGAGCAGATGCACAAGTAAGACCAGCATGTGCTGACCTATCATGAACATCATGTGCTGCAGTTTCTTGAGAAGCACTAACTACAGACTACATCTCTAACCTCTGTGTTTGTTTGAATGTAGGTTTGTAAGGAGGTTGCTGTATTTCTATAAGCCCAGCAGTAAGCTGTACTCGGCTCTGGAGCTGGATCACGCCAAAGCCAGACAACTGACGGTAGCGGGCTGCCAGTTCAACCAGTTCCTCTTGGATTCAGATGAGGTGAGAAATGAAGACCTTTGAGCCTTTTTTTTCCTAAATTACACCAAAATAAGCACAACAGTAGTTAACTTGGTTAATGTTCTTCTTTTTTTGTAGGACGGTCAGGTGTATCTAGAGGAGCTCGTGAAGGATATCGTCCAGTGGCTCACATCCTCTTCTGGGCTTAAATCTGAACGCAGTCTCCATAGCAACGGCCTCCTCAGCACCCTCAGTCAGCACTACTTCCTGTTTCTGGGTACTCTCTCTGCACAGCCGGCCGGAGTCAAAATGCTGGAGAAATGTGGCGTATTTCAGTGGTGAGAACACACATAATTTAATGTTTAGTTTCCCAGTAAACTTTATTATTCTGGCATATGAAAAAGTACTGATAACAACATTCATAATAAATGTACCACAGTACCATGTTCAGAAAAAAAAACCATACCTTACAAAAATGTAGTGTTCCAGCAAAACTTGAACATTTGCCACAAATAGATTTCCACTGTTATTAACATTGAAAAATTTAGGAAAGGTATTTCTATTTTCATTTTTAACTTTACTTTGTGTTAACTGTGTTTGGTTTTGATTTGTTTTGTGCAGTCTGTTGAGCTTGTGCTCGATGAAAAACCAGGATCACCTGCTGAAACTAACGGTCTCCACTCTGGACTACAGCAGAGACGGACTCGCGCGAGTCATCCTGTCCAAGATCCTTACGGCGGCCACTGACGTAAGATCACATTAATGACATTTCTGAGAGTGTGATTTGAGCAGGGTTGTTATAGTTAACCGAATCTAAAGCCATAAACGTTTTCGTTGCTTGAAATAAAATAAACCTTAGCTGAAATGGAATAAAATACATTTAAAAAATATTCAGCTAGTTACCAAGACATCTTTTCTCATTTGTATTTAGTTTAACTTGATTAACTACTGTAAAATAACTAACCTATACTAACTAAATAAAAACCTATATATTTTATATACAGTATATATATATATATCTATATATATAGATATATATTAACTAATAAAATAGAAAATGCTTACAAAAATGACAAACTTTTTACTAAACAAATGAAAATGTGAAATATAAAAATAAAAAATTATTCAAAATATTGCTATAACTATAATAGTATCTTAGTGAAACTAAAATATCACTGGTTTTAAGTCTCATTCATTGAAAAACATAATAAAATACCCAGATTTGTTTGACATTTAAGAGTCGATATATGGCAGATAACGGTGATATCCATCCTATAAGATTCTTGTAAAACCTTCTCAAGTGCTTCTGACTGTATAGTTGAATATCGATTGATATCAGATGAACTTCGTAGCAATTCTCCCTGTTTGTATTGTAACAGAACTGCCGTATGTACGCCACCAAACACCTGCGTGTGCTGCTGCGCGCTAACGTTGAGTTCTTCCGTAACTGGGGGATGGAGTTGTTAGTCACACAGCTGCATGACCACAACAAAACTGTTTCCATGGAGGCCCTGGACATCCTAGACGAAGCCTGTGAAGAGAAGGTAATCAGCATCACCGCTGCAGCAAGTTGAGGATGACATGCAGATCATTAGTTCATGTAGTTTCAGATATGAATATATATGATGAATGTCTAAATATTTTGGTAATGATATGTTAAGCATTAAATAATGTAATACTTTGGTAATTTTATAAAATATTGCCCACGATACTGATTGATTTGTTTCAGTTAAATGTGTTTCTTACAGCAAGTCTAATGCTCTTTAATTCTGCTGTGTTGTGATCACTCCAGGCCAGCCTGCACGCTCTGATCCACATGAAACCAGCTCTGTCTCACCTGGGAGAGAAAGGCCTTCTGCTGCTGTTGAGGTAAAACAGTCTTGCTTTTCAGTTTAAGTGTGTTTACTACTTGAATGTATCGCTTAAAAAGAAACATTTTAGCTAGTTTCTCAAACTGGGGTTCATGAGTGAACTGCAGAGGGTTTGTTGATGATAAAAAAAAAACATTTTAAATAATACAATTCTGAAATGTGTTTTGTGTATTTACATTTTTTTATGAAGTTATTGAGCAGTCATACATAAAGACAATATCTGAATCTGTTAAAGGTATAACATTAAATATTTAAATAAGCTCATACGTTGTTGTACTCCTCGTTTGTAAGTCATCTGCTAAAAGAATAAATGTAATGTGCTAAATGTCTCTCTGCTCTCCTCTGTAGGTTCCTGTCCATCCCAAAGGGCTTCTCTTACCTCAATGAAAGAGGCTACGTCAACAAACAGCTCGATAAATGGCAGAAGGTGAAAGCATCAAAGCAGTGACTCTTTCTCAGCCTGTGGTTTGACGCCTGTGTCTGTGTTTGTTTCTCTTGAATGTAGATGTATTGAGCCGTGTGTGTTTTTGCAGGAGTATAATCTGAAGTATGTGGACATGATTGAGGAGCAGTTGAATGAAGCTCTTACAACATACCGCAAACCTGTCAATGGAGACAACTACGTCCGCCGGCAGAACCAAAGGTCTTAGCCTCATTGATTAACGGGCTTGTGAATAAAAGAAGGCATTTATTCATTATTAGAAATTCTAATACTATTTGCTCATACTTAAAGGGATATTTCACCTCTAAATGAAATTGTGTCACGTTACTCATCCCATGTTGTTCCAAACCTGTATGTGTTTCTGATATTCTGAAGAAGATATTCTGAAGAACAATTGATGTTGCATTGAAAAAATACTATGGAAGTCAATGGCACCATCACGCTTTGGTTAACAACATTCTTCAGAATGTTTTCTTTAATGTCCAGCAGAAGAAAGAGACTCAAGGGGGGGAGAACTGAATAATGACAATTTTCATTTTTGGTTGAACTATCCCTTCAACATTAGTGATTTGAACAAGTCCTTGACCCTAGGCCTGAATTAAAGGGGGTCATATGATGTTGCTAAAAAAAACATAATTTTGTGTATTTGGTGTAATGAAATTGTTTGTTTATGCGGTTTAAGGTTCAAAAACCTTATTTTCCACATACTGTACATTATCATTTCTCCTCTATGCCCCGCGTTTCTGAAACGTGTCGATTTTTATAAAGCTCATCGTCTGAAAAGCGAGGTGTGCTCTGATTGCCAGCTATCCAGTAAACGTTTTTTTTTTTTTGTGATTTGCCGATTAAATACCTCAGCGTGTGACGAAATGTTACGCCATTACCAGTACTCGTTAAGCCTGTCCGGCCGAACGCGCTACAAAAACGTTAAAACCCATTATAACGAGGCATTTGTTGGCCTCCAGTGGGACATAATTACTGATTATAATGACTTGTACTGTCTTTTTACGCGTTGTGTTGCATCGCACCGTGTAAATATTAAACCATGTCTGCATTTGTGATCTGATAAATGACAAACAACAAGTGCTACTCCGCACTGCCCAAAACTTGCATTTGAATCGTCAGTGGCAATTCTTTATATATAAAAAACGTACTAACAGTCTTTGAGTCAACAGCCGGCATTGTAGTCTACTCTCGGGGGGAGGGGGGGGGGGGGGGGGGGGGGGGGCCCGGATATGAAACCGTCCCTCCATAAAATGTGCTGCACACATCTGATATTTGGGTTGAAGTGTTCTGGAACAGTGTTGTAAATACAACTTAACCATTGATTTGTAGTTGTGTCCTCTTTTGGAAGATCAAACACAGTAGTTTCGCTTTCACAATGAAACCACAGCGCAACACCTTGATGTAAGCGGCGGGCCGGCGGAGTCGACGAAATAGCGTCCGGCTGACTGCGGTAACCCACATTTGTTTTGACTCCTCTTTTATCGTATCGTCCTCTTTTGGAAGGCCAACAAAGTAGTTTCGCTTTCACAACGAGAAACACAGCGCCTTCATGACATGGCTGCAGCGTCAACAATACTGCAGTGAGAATAAAAGTTACGCCTTCGTTCTTTGCGTGAACATTTGGGCAGTGTTATGCAAATCTTCCCACATCGTGATGTAGACATGTGGGGCGTGTTAGAACGAGCCGTTTTTTGGTAGGCGTGGTTGACTCTTATTTTTTTTTATAAAGAATATCTCTTTGGATTTGATGCTTTAGTCTTTGCAACTTTACAGATCTTCTTTATGCAACAAGAGCTTGTAACACTCCAAAGAGAAGGAAAAATTGAAATCGCATCATATGACCCCTTTAAAGCTGTTATTGTTACTACAACTAAAACTATACAATCGTTTTCGAAATTGACATAAATAAAAAATATAATAAATTATAAAGCTTCCCTGCTCAAATTAAAATGAAACTCTAAACAATAAAAGCTATAGATAAATAATAGCTAAAATAACACTGTTATGAATATATATTAACATAATGTATACTTTTTTTAAATCAAAACATTTATCTTATAGGTTACAGAGGCCAAATGTGTTTCTCCCTGTGCATTTATATGGGCAGTTGGTCCATGATAAAACCGGCTGCCTGCTGCTGGAAGCTCAGGTACCCAATTACACGTACGCTGCTTGCTATGGCTGTGTAGCATTGTTTGTTTTTGTGCACTTATGTGTTAATCTTTGTGTGTTTGTTAGGGTGTTATCCCGGATCTCAGCTACACAGTCCGATCTCCAGTGTTGGATAAATGGGAAGGCATTAAACAGCTGAAGGCGGCTCTATGGGCTCTGGTCAGTGATTGTTTTTGCATACTGTTTGTACTAGGATCTCCTTGAATGTCTCTGGTTTCATTGTAAGCAAGTTTTTGGCTTTAATATTTGTCTTTTTTAATATTTCAGGGCAACATTGGCAGCTCAAACTGGGGTCTGAACCTCCTACAGGAGGAGAACGTGATTCCAGATATTATTGTTCTGGCTCAGCACTGTGAGGTTCTGTCCATACGTGGGTAAGACTGCCTAATTTAGGAATGTATTTGGTTATTTACAACTTAATGCACATGAATGGAATCTGTGGGAATAATACACATGCTAGCAAGAGGCAGATACGTAACATAGTGTAATCCAATATATATTCATTCTGTAAGATCTTTCAAGGTCACGACTTGCTAAAATGTGTCTGCTAGCTTGATGTAAAAAACAGTGTTTACATGCAGTTTGAGATCAGTAAGATTTTTTTTTGTTAAGAAATTGATACTTTTGTTCAGTGTGGGATTCCATTAATTATCAAAGTAACCGTAAAGACATTTATAATTCTATTTCAAATAAATGCTGTTCTTTTGAATGTTCTGTTCAGCACAGAATCCTGAAAAATAAATCCTTTCCACAATAAATGTTTCAGCATATAGAATGATTTCTGAAGGATCAGTGACATTGAAGACTGGCGTACTATGCTGAAAATTCAGCTTTGCATAACAGGAATAAATTAAATTTAAAGTTGGTAGTCCAATCGTAACACTTCTTTTAAATTGTAATAATATTTCAGAATATTCCTGTTTTTACTGTATTTTTGGTCAAATAAGTGCAACCTTGGTGAGCATAAGAGACCTTTTAGGAACATTAAAAAAATCATGCTGACCCCAAACTCTTGCACTGTAGTGTTTAACCAGAAATTCCTGAAACATTGTCTCATTTCAAATGGATAATTTGGACTTTGTCAAGTCAAGTCAAACAGCAACATTTTTTATGCTTTACAAAGTTGAGCACTTTTAAACCTTCCTCTTCCTTTTGCTTTGACACTCTCAGTATCTTTTTGATTTGCCAGAGTGTTCCAAGTTTGACTGTATGTGGACAGCTAACTTAAATAATAGTAGTCCAAATAGCAATAAACCTGCAGCATATATCCAGTAAATAACAAGCAGTGCTGTCTGTGCAGTACGTGTGTGTATGTGCTGGGCGTGATCAGCCGCACACGGCAGGGCAGTGATGTGCTGAAGGCTTTGGGATGGGACTCCGTTCGGCACAGCCGCAGGCAGCAGTGGCCTGTCGTCCCTGATGAAGTGGATGCTCCGCTACCCAGCGAACTGTCATCAGTGCCCAGCACGCTCAGCCTCAACTCGGAGTCCACCAGCTCACGCCACAACAGCGAGAGCGAAAGTCAGCCCAGTGAGTCAATGCACATGCTTAACATGTCAACCCCCTTGTTTGCAAGTAAAATATCTAAATATCCTTAAGCGAGATAGATTTAGTAGTTGCATAGTTGTTTAGAGAGGTTCTATCGTCAGTTATACTTGAGCATTTTGCACCACATCTCTAAATTCACTAATTATGCCAATGGAGGAAGATAGAAAATATTACTCTTTCAAGAAGAATTCTCTGAAAACATGTTACATTTAATTTTAATTTTATTTATTAGTTTTTATTTCTTGTTTAAAGTAAATTGACCTTGTTTAAAGGATGTTTACATTTACATTATATATTTAGCAGATGCTTTTATTCAAAGCAACTTACAAAAGAGGAACTAAAGCAATTTGTCACAGAGCCAACTATGCCCTATTTGTAATTCTACATATTATAATAAACGTGATTTGAAAGCGATCTAGAAGCTGTTTTTTTAGATAAGAATTTTATTTTTTCATTTAATTTTTTTTGGAAAACAAGACAAAATACTTATTGACAAAATATTTTTTTGCAGTGTACTCTACTATTTTTGTTTGTGCTTGATTTAATTGACTCTCTTGTTTCGCTCACTGTAGTCAGATTAGTGAGTAAATTGGGTTATGAATGTCAGGCGATTGTACTCCATAAATATATTATTATAGATTTATTAATATTTTGAATTAGCTTTTTAATATTTCTTTAAGTTTTCATTTTAATTTTAGTTTAAGTAATTTTGGTTATCTCTTTTTTTTATTATTAAGTTTATTTATTTATTTTAATACTTATTTAATACTTACTAATTTTAGCACTTCACCTTAAACTTGTTTTTCTTTTTTAGTTGCCAAGGCAAAATTTCAAATTTTCATTTTAAGTTTTTCATCTATTATTTGTTTTATTTTATTTCAGCTTTATTTCAGTTTACAAAATGTTTTAATAGTTTATTAAAAACATGCAACAAACAAATGTATGCATAAATAGCCATTGCAATCTGTTGTTTTGTGTTTTACATCCATTGTGATACTGTACTTTTCGCTCTTAGGTTTGTATTTCGTGGATGACGATCGCGAGGGTTTGGACATGTACGAGGACTCTTCTCTCAGTATGCACACAAAAACCTCAAAGGACAGAAGCCCCTTCACCATCCTGACCCCTTCACATCTCCGAAACCGCTTTCTGAACTCCCTGTCTCTGCCCAGTAAGAAGGGACGGAGCCCCAGTGACACTAAAGGCACGACAAACGCGGGAAAATCTCCCGAGGAGCTCCGGCTCATGCGGCGCAACCGGACCATTACAGAGCTCTCGAACTATTCTCCAGGCCAATCGGGGCAGAGCGAGGTCTTTTATAATGGCAGTCGCATGCCTCGCAGCCCAACGGTCAGCCTTGAGACTTCGTTTGTGGGTATAAAAGCACTAGCAGAGCCGTACG
Organism: Sinocyclocheilus anophthalmus; assembly: GCA_018155175.1. NCBI lineage: Eukaryota > Metazoa > Chordata > Actinopteri > Cypriniformes > Cyprinidae > Sinocyclocheilus > Sinocyclocheilus anophthalmus. The sequence goes on along the minus strand of JADLZN010003299.1, from coordinate 12,568 downwards.
GCACTGAGGGATGCTCTTATTTGGAAGGCACTGGTCAACATAAGGCCGTGACCCCGGGCGACGGCGCCTCCGTGATGCCAGGCGGCGGCACGTTTAAGAGCCGCAGTCATAGCTTCAACACGGACACGACCACCAGTGGCATCAGCTCCATGAGCTCATCCCCTTCCCGAGAGCCCGCCTCCTCCATCGCCATGGATACGGACTGCGCCAGCCTCAACACGGTGGTCAGCGCCAAAACTGTGAAAATGCAACACTCGCTCAGTCCTCAGTCCAACCACAACCACATCCTGTTGTCCAAGTCCAATTCCACCTCGCTGGTTCCTCTGGGGTCGGCACACACGCTGCCGCGCAGGGCGCATTCGCTGAAGTCGCCCTCGGTGGCCACAATCAAGAGCCTGGTGGACTGCAGCTACATCTACACGAGCCACCGTGATGCGCTGGGATACGCCACGCTGAAACGGCTGCAGCAGCAGAGGATCCACCCGTCTCTCTCACACAGTGAAGCGCTGGCGTCTCCCGCTAAAGACGTGCTGTTTACAGACACCATCACCATGAAAACACGCAGCCTCGACTCACGGCTCACCCCACGCAGGTACACAGCATTCATTTGATACTTTTTCGTCTTTCATTTAACTACTAAATATGTTGCATATTTATCTTGGAGTATTTTCATTTGTGTATACATAATGGTTGAAATATACCACTTTTTTTTTTTTTTTTTTACTATTTATAGATCATGATTGTTTTTACTCCCTTTATGATAATTCAATTGGAATTGATACTTAGAATCTAAAAATTACATTAAGATTAATATGTATAATTTTTATTTAATGTAAATAAACAACAATATTTGTAATATACTACAGTATTCATAATAAACTTGATTTGAAAGCAAGCTAGAGAGCTGTTTTTTTAGAGAGGGTGTATTATTATTTTTTTGTTTACATTTTTTTGTGGAAAACAAGACAAAATACTGATTGACAATTATTTTTTGAAGCGTTTACTATTTGTTTTTTTTTGTGCTCTATTTAATTGAATCTCTTGTTTCATTCACTAGTGTCAGATTATGGAAGTAAATAGGGTTATATGAATTATGTCATGCTGATTGTAATCAGTATTATTTTAGTATTATTTATATTTTATTTTTAGTATTTCGTTCATATTTATTAATATTTATTTCATGTTAAATCCTTTTCAATGTATTTTTTTACATTTCTATTTACAAAAAATTGGGTAATGTTTTATCCTTACCTTTATGATTAATTACGATATAAAAAATGATGGTATTCCTTGTTAAGTATTACTGTACAATTTTTAAATGTATTAACTACTTAGTGAGAATTTAAAAAGTAGCACTAAGAATTATAAATTACAAAAAAAGGTACTTTATAGTATAGAAATTAGGAGAAATGTCTTCTAATATAATAATAATCCAAATAATTAAGTATGAATATAATTAAATCACATATAATTAAATAATAATTTAATATTTTTTTGTATAGTTTAATATATTAATTTAATATATAACTATTTTTTTATTGTTGGTGTTAATTTTAAATTTTTTTTGGGATGTTTCCTATACTGTATATCGAAGTGCAATTGAATTCAGGGTGTTGTTGCTGTTCTCGCAGTTGTTCTGGTAAAGGTATTCTGGGCCGTTCACTCCCACCCATAGTCGCCAGAACGTGTGCCACTGTGGGGTAGAGCAGCGTCAAGAGTATGATCTCCTCAGCTTGTCCCCCGTAAGTTCCTCTCATAGAACACTGTAGAGGCTGGCTGCACGATTAATCGAAAAAAAATCACTATCTCGATTCATACATAAATGCGATCTCATTTCTAAATGATGGCGATTCACTTGCACCTATTTCCCTGCATTCAGATCACGCTGCATTCACGTGTTGGGGAACTGAGCGTGTGCAATTTCATGCGTCTGCCCTGTCTTATGTGACCCTGGAGCACAAAAGCAGTCTTAAATCGCTGGGGAATATTTGTAGCAATAGCCAAAAATACATTGTATGGGTCAAAATGATAGATTTTTCTTTTATGCCAAAAATCAATAGATTATGTTCCATAAAGATATTTTGTAAATATATCAAAACTTGATTTTTGATTAGTAATATGCATCGCTAAGAACTTCATTTGGACAACTTTAAAGGTGATTTTCTCAATATTTAGATTTTTTTGCACCCTCAGATTCCAGATTTTCAAATAGTTGTATCTCGGCCAAATATTGTCCAATCATAACAAACAATACATCAATGGAAAGCTTATTGATTTTCAAAAAAATTGACCCTTAAGACTGGTTTTGTGGTCCAGGGTCACATATAGAAGATGAAAAGCGATATATTTGTTGTAGTAAGGGGATCTCCTGTGTCAGTGCTGTTCAGTGCATGATGTGTTGCTGTTTGATTTACGCTTGGAAAGTGGCGCTCAAAGTTAAATTAATTTCAACACCTTAATACAAGAATTAATCTGCGTTTTAAGTGTATTCCTTGAATAGATGGTTTAATGATGACGCATTAATAAAGACAGTCCCTAACAATGTAAAGGTCCTTGCACACCGAGTCCGAAATTTTCGTGTGTTTTTCCGGGGTTTTTTTCTTCGTATTCGTCATCCTTTCCTATCAAAATGCTTGCTACGGATGCGAAAACGCAGAAAATCGAACCTGGTCCGAATTTTTTTATGACGGACGAAAGTTCCGGAGGCAGTGTGTAAACGTGATTGACACAACGTGAGGTCGTATTTATTTTTCAACGTGCAAAAATTTCGGACGAAAAATTCGGACTCAGTGTGCAGAGACCTTAACTGCAATGACTGATGGCCCTCACCTAATGGGTTACAGTTTTGTTCAGTTTAACATCAGGTTTTTAATAAGCCAAAGTATCTTAATATAGATAGTTTTGTGAAAGCTCAGTTTTTAAAGGCCTATTAGAATGTTCATTGTAAAATGAGTATTTGTTGTGCTTATTTCTCAATTAATACAACAATAAACAACATTACCGTAAATAATACAATGAAGGCAGCATCTGTGATATTATTTTATCTGTAAAAAAAGGTTAACAGTGAAAGTCACATAGGGGGAAAAAAAAAAAAAAAGGAAGCGAGAGCGTACCTCTCACTTGTCTGGATTCTGTATCAGCCGATTATAGTGTTAGTTTTTTTATTTATTATTGTGTACATTTGAATTATTTATGTTCAACAGCTTACAGCTTTTAAGTTATTCACTTTAAGGGGTCTAAAATAAGTCTAGAACTTTATTATAACTGAAAGTCCTGTATAGACAGCTCTTTTTTTTTTTGCTCGAGTGCAATAAATGTTTTGGTTGAAAAAATTAGAATTGTGTGAAAGAATCGTGATCTCAATTCCCGTGCTTCACTTTTTAGCAAGAATCGTGCAGCCCTACTGTAGAGTACAAGGCAACGTCCTGTCCCATGTGACTACAGTTCCACTGTTATTTTCCCCCAAATATTTTCACCATCTTTCACTCATTCAGTCACATTTTATGACGGGTGAGTCACAAGATACTAATGCACCTCAAAGACTCAAAAGGTCAGATGCTTGTGGAAACAGTCCTTTAGGAAAACCGCAAACCTGGTTGATGTAGTGCTAAATCCAATTCCACCTCGACTCAAACAACTAAAACAGCTTAGTAACGTCTTTGGCTGCACCCTTATTCACACGCTTTTAGATAGTCCAGTTGGGACAGTGTCTAGTTCTTCTTATTGGATACATCATGTTCGTGACTTATCATGTTTATAATGATAAAATCCAGCAGAAACGGCTTATTCGCAAAATCATCCTAGCTTACTATTTTCTTCATACTATAATTTGGTAAGCACTACTATATTGCATACTGTTTGCATACTATTGCATACTATTTAGTTTGTGTATTGGGATACAGCCTTTGTGTTCACACAGAATTACAGCTGGGTGCTTTGTGGCAGGATTCAAATTAATTTCTGCATAAAGGTGGATGTCCAGGAGTAGTTGTTTTTAGTTGTTTCAGTCGTAAGTGTTGATTAGTAGCAGTCTTTCTGAACATTTGTTGACCGTACTAATAAAAGTGAAAGGTTTATAGGATTAACGCTAATGTTTTGCAGCGCGTGTGCTTGTGTTTGCTCTCCTCACAGGTTTTTGAAAGCTCTGAGTTTTGCGTCTTCCCCTTCATTTCACCTGTTTGCAAATTACAGATCTGCAAGTTGCTTCTTTGGTCTTCAAGTAAGCATAATGTACCTCACGGAATATCTTTGAACTCAGCCCACACACACACACACCCACACACACACACACAATCATACAGCATTTTGGCCAAATCATTGTCAACCAAATCCTCTCTTATGTTCCCACTGGGCATAAGTTTATAAGTGACTAGTATGTTGCCTAAGAAGCTGAACACATTGCGGCTACATTTCTGGTCACCTTAAACTTGTATTTTAATTTGAAAGACCCTTTGCACTAATCGTTTGGTGTGTGTGTGTTGTGTGTGTGAACATGGTAAGTGGTGTGTGTCACTTTGATGTATGTTTTAGGGGATCATTTTGTAAGCAAGGGCCCCAAATGTTGGTCGTAATAGAGTCAGGGCTTCAGAACAGGAAGCTGAGTGTTGATAAGATGTCCTTGGATGGGTCACAGAAAATGGATGGCATATCGTTAAAGAACTCGCCAGGGTCACATATAATAAAATAAAATAATAAACGCTAATCTTCAGCTTCAAATCCACTTCTAAATAAATTTATATATATTTTTTAATAATAAAAATATTGTCTAAATTTTGTCCCAATTTTTCTTTTCACGTATCAGCATTGAAGTTGTAAAGATCTGCTTTGTGTTTGCGCTTCACAGCTGTTGTGACAAATGTGTTAATAATTTTAAAGACAGATCTTTGTACAGTGTTTAATAATTATGTTACCGTCACATTTTGCGACCGACGCGGCCTTAAGTGTAAAAAGCTTTTAGGATTATCTCAATGCACACATATTAGTTCACTAATCTTCTGAAAATAGGAAAACTGTGATTGCAAAATCAACAGTATCATGTACTTAAGGGCTGGTGTAGACCTCATTAACACTCATGAACTGACATCCACGCAACACATTAGCTCAATACACAGTTTTAGTATTTAAAACAGGTTTGCCACAATCTTTGCACTGTTTCAGGACAAATGTATTTCTTCCGTGGAAACAAAAAGCAAATGTGTTAATATCTTTCTTTCTGGATTGGTGCAGCAGTATAGCATTGGCCATTAGCACGCCATTTTTACCGGTTTCTGGGGGCTTTTCTATACTTCTGTCACTTCAAACGTTCAGTCTGCTTGCACAAACATAATGAAGCCTGCATCAAGCTTTGATCCTGGGAAACAAGGAACAAAGTTAGTTAATAGCTCTGTGCATTTGCATTTCATTTCCAAGTAGCCCAGTCCAGGGAATCTACACACAACATATTCAAACAGACATACAGAGCAAGGAAAAAATATAAGCTAACTTACAACCAGAAAAAACACCGTGACCTGCTGATGACCTGTCCATGGAAATGTTCATCCACTCAACCTTACATATACGCAAATAGTGAGTATACAGCATTACACACAGATGGAAAAGAGAGGCCTGTGTGAACTGTACTGCATTGGATTTTGCAATAAACTAAATATATTAATTAAAATATATTTTATTCAACAACCATTTCTTGAAATGCAATGCAAGTACACTGTAAAAAGTAGAAAACCTGTGAAAACTATCTTACAAAGCTAGTTCTAACCCATAAGAATCATATATGATTTAGTGTATACAGGTTGATTCAGTGATGTTACATAACATTTTTGACTTGAATAAATCTAGTTCATGTAGATGTTACCAATTGTAGGTTACCGATTTTTTTTCTTTCAGTGTTTGTTGCTATTTGTGTTACCCATTAGATTCAAGTTTCAAAAAGTATTATACGCAGGATAAACAAAGATTTGCATTGTCAAACACTATGTACTTTTTACATTGCATGACGACGACGCTGGTGAAAATGTTTCTCTGCTCTTCTAAATTCTAAACATAACAGTTGGGGAAAAGTTGACATAACAATGAGTGAAATTATGGCCAGTGTGTAAATGTTGCTTTTGCAGAGCAAACTTTTTTTCTTCTTCTGTAATGTACAGCACTTTGGATCAGTTGATGGTGTTTGAATGTGCTTTCTAAATAAATGTTGCAGTGAAAAGTTGCATTTCAAAATGTTTTAGTATTTGGTTTGTTGCTTGTTTAGCTTTGAAAGAGAAGCACTCAAGCTGGTATGAACTCCACAAGTCAAAGCCTGATGATTCATGTTGACCAACATGGTGAGAGAATGTTTTTAAAAAAAAGCATAATGCAAAGCAAGAAAAAAATGATCTGTCTTCTAAAGTTGCTTAATTGATTAGTGGCAGAATCTTAAATACAGTAGTTCCTCTTTACTTCACATCACACTTTTTTTTTTCTAAACCTTTCCAGGTTTAAATGGGATTTTGAGATCCCAGACTTCTGCTTTGGTGTTTGTTTGGCACTGGTTGGCTTTTTTCTTATGGCAAGATTTAACTCATAGCTGGGGTTGTGCCTAACATACATGGCTGTGGTGGAGGCTTACAATTTCCCTGTTTATAGCGAGCCAGTATAGTATAGTACAATTGTACTATACAAGAGAGTCAGCAGGGGGAGTAGAGTTGAGATTTATATGTTTCTGTTTGACTTTTAACATCCTCATTCTCCAGCCAAACTAAACCAGGCTCATTTGAGACCGATTTATTTCCCCTATTTACACTTACTTTTTTTTTCTTCAGTTATAAGAGCTCTGTAGAGAAAGAATAGAAATGAAATGTTACTCTACACAGCATTTAATGACATAAACATTTTACATTCACATGAATCAATGACACAAACCCATTATTGAAAAACACACTTTTACTGAAAACCAACATGAACAGCCTACACGTGAATGCATTTTAAACTGTTTGGAAGAGTGCACATTCTGTGCCATTTTGAAACATTTTAAAACATTATTTGAGCATTTAAACCCACTTGGTCAACCAACGGTGCGTCTTTGGGGTGGAGCAAGCTATTTGTCGACCAATAGAAGACAGGGGAGTGGCACAGAAAGGACATTATGCTGCAATTTAAGAACTTTTTTTTTTTTTTTAAACTCTGCGTATTAAAATAGCTTGCAATAATACGCTTGGTTATTTGCTAACAACCCCTAGTTATTTAATATTACTGTATATAAAGTAGAAAGTGTTAACTATAAATCAGTCACTCTATTCCATCATCAGAACAATTGTGTATCCCTCCCACAGAAAACTCTGGCCTTTGTTTGTGTAAGATGACAGCAACATTGATCACTGATATGGCAAACCAAAGTTGCCTCATATTCATTAACCATTAAATATCACACAAGCCATTAGCTTAATTATTATTTCACTCATGGACCATTAAATACCATAAAACGAACGTTTAACCACTGATTACATTACAGCAGAAAGCCGCATTGTTGCACTGCGTTCACTTGCATCATCTAGCTAAAAAAAAATGTGCTTTGCAATGGAGACTGACAGCTTGTTTGTCAGATAAAATAAGGGCTGTGACCACAACTAAGTTCAATTATTGAAGAAGACTTACTTAAAAGATATGTTACAGCTATTGCAAGTAACAGTGCAAGGTAACACTTTGCATACAATGCATTATAAAAGTACTGTTTTTAATGCATTAATTATGCTTTTGCAATGCACCTTATAATGCATTGGATGATCCCGTGAATAATTGTATTCCACGTATTCGAATGACGTATGATCTTCTTTAGAAAGTGTAATGCAGTAAAACACATGACAAACAAACCTTCAAATATCATAATGCTTTTTAACTTTGGTTACAATTATTAAGTAAATATATAATGCATAACAACATACATTACGAAAACCTTTATAGTGTGTTATGCATGAAGTCTTCAGGTAAAGTGGTACCACAAATTAAACATCATTTAAGTGATACTCAATACCCATACACAATTTTGGGAAGTCCTGTGCCAAGAAAGTGCTAGAGATGGTAACAAGAATGTAAATGCAAGCAGATAGCACTTGCTTGCTTTCTATAATATACAGTAAACCTGCTTGGCTTGCATGGTCTATGGTGATTGCTCAGCACACCTATTTAATTGCAATCTGTCTGGAAATTTTGGACTGATTTCTCAAAAAGAAAAAGAAAAATGTTTAGAGCAAAGGAAACTCCTTGCCTTGAGTTCAAGGAGGAAGGAACCACCACAGACTCCGATTAACATAATCAAATATACAAACTGTAAGATATATGACATTACAATCGTTCTTCAGACACCTTCTACAAGTCTCTCCGACCGCTGATCCTCGGCTATGTTTGTGTTCATTCCACTATTGGTTGCATTAAGTTTCATAATTCTGAGACTGGCAGGCCAGACGCTGTTTTCTGAAATTGGGCAAGGCCACATGAGAAACTGGAAACATAAAACATTGCTTATGCGTCTGGCCCCGTGCTTCAGTTTGCTTAGTGTTATGAACGCCGCTCAAACATCTGTAACCCACTAACCTAAATATACTCTTCTGTGGTGAGAAATAACAGCTCATGGGTAATATTTGCTTGCCAAAAGCATGTAGCTCAAAACAGTGGCTGCAGCGGGCAACAGGCTTCATAGAACTTCATTTTTCATGAGATGTTGTCATAAATGATTGTGCAAGAAGTGCTCCATGTTTCAGGCAGAGATGAATCAGGTCCAGCTGCTTTATCACTTCACTGATTTTACCCATGACTGTTTACGTTTCTTCGCTATCATTTCTGGTACTTGTTTACTGCATGTGGCTTCATTTAAAGCAATATGACCAATGTGTGCGTGGCGAAAAGCTTGAAAATAATGTCTTATCTAAAGTTCAAAGGCTTTCACAACTCTTTACTAAAAACGTAAATATCTTCAGGAATTACCTCAAGTAATGCAGTGTAATGACACAAGTATTTCACTCACCAATGCATGTTTCTGTATGCAGTACATTGGTTTGTTTGTGAGGCTGTGAGGACAGAAAAGGTGAAGAGGAGTGTGCACACGAACGTCTGAAGATGACGAGAGAAAGACAAGCAGATAGAGAGAGAGATCTTTGCCTGCAATTCACTAATTGGCTGCAGAGGGTCAGTCAGACTCTGACATCTGCTGCTGATTCTTGCTAATAATAAATCAGGTTTGTTTCCTCAATGGCTCTTTTTCACTGAACTTTCCTTGTCTCTCTTTTTCCCTGATGCTCTTTCTTTTTGCCTGTCTTTCAGGGGACAAGGGCCTTTTTAAAGGTTTTGTTTCCAGTAAATGTGATACATTGTTTATTTATTTACTTTGTTTTATGTAATTATAATATTACAATTTAATAATATAATAAATCAATTTTTATTTTGTATAAAAAACATAGAAAAAAACTATATTTGAATAAGAATTGTACTTATGTGTGTGTTTAATATTAAATGTTTTTATTATAATATGCATAAAAAGTTAGACTAACATAAATAAAACGAAATAATAAAAAGTAAAGTGAAATACACACCCCAAAGTTGACATAAAAAATACATTTCGTAAATGCATGTTATAGATCTCATTTTGAATGAATCATCCTTTTTTTCTTTTTGTCCTCATAATGTTAAATTTAATTTAATTTAGCATAGACCCTGCCCTTACAAAACTGACTGCAAGCTCAAATTATTTTTTGAGTGCAACACCGACTTCCAATCAACAACAACTGATGGAGAGAAGTAAGTCTGTTTTATCATGACTGCAATGGTAACAAATAAACTAAATATATGCAGAAAGCAAATCTGAAAACGGAAATCTGTGCAATCAGTCAACTCTGTGCTTTACTGATTGTTTCTGAAGTTGGGTGAGTTTGATATCACTGTGAGACAAAAACTCTCACTACATCCCCTCCTAAGAAGTCAAACAAAGCAGTAAAGCTTTCTGATCCCTTATCAAGTCCCTGTGTTAAGGCAAGGCAAGGCAAGGCATTTTTATTTGTAAAGCACATTTAAAACAGCAGCGGCTGACCAAAGTGTCGTACAATCTAAAAACGTAAAACGATCAAATACACACAAAAAAATACAATACAATAAAAGAGATAGAAAGAGAACACCCTGATTAATAAAATTGCATTGATCCAAAAGCCAGAGAGAAAATATATGTTTTCAGTGAAGATTTAAAACACTCAACATCGGATGAAAGCCTAAGGTGTACCGGCAGATCGTTCCACATTCGTGGAGCCGCAACAGAGAAAGCACAATCTCCTTTTAACTTCAAACGTGCCTGTGGGACAGCCAGCAGCAAACTGTTTGAGGACCTTAAGGGCCTAGAACATTTCCGATGGACAAGAAGATCAGAGATGTATTGTGGAGCCTGGCCATTTAGCCCCTTATACACATACAATAAAACCTTAAATTTAACACTGTATTCAACTGACAGCCAATGAAGAGAGGCCAGAACATTTGAGATGTGTTCCCTCTTTCTAGCTCCAGTAAGAAGCCTGGTGGCAGCATTTTGTACCAATTGAACTCAAGATAGAGAGGACTTAGCCACACCAAGATACAGGGAGTTACAGTAGTCCAGCCTGGAGGAAATAAAAGCATGGATCACAGTCTCCAAGTCCCTTGGTGATAAAAACGCTTTCAGTTTCGCAATGGATCTGAGATGATAAAAGCTGTTCTTTACTACTGAGTTAATTTGTTTTTAAATTTAAGACCATTATCAAAGATCACACACAATTTTTTTGCATGAGTATGAGAATTCACAGATAAAGGACCCACATTGTCATTTATATGTATAATAGATGCTGGAGGTCCGAAAACTACAATTTCAATTTTAGAATCATTTAATGTTAGAAAGTTGGCTGCCAACCAGCATCTTACCTCTGCTAGACAATTTAACAGAGAACGTATATCATAATTATCCCCATGATTCAAAGGGAGGTACACCCGTGTGTCATCGGCATAAAAATGGTAATGAATGTTATACTTTTAAAAAATCCTGCCTAAAGGGAGCAAATAAAGTGAAAACAAAAGCGGGCCCAAAATTGATCCCTGAGGCACACTGCAAGTTAATGGTACAGAAGTGGAAGAAAAATTCCCAACCTCCACCGAAAATATTCTATCACAAAGATAGGATTTAAACCATTTCAATGCAGTACCTTGAATTCCTACACTCAACCTGTCAAGTAAAATGGCATGGTAAATTAAACAGTTAAACAGATGTCCCTCACCTCTTTTCAACAAGCTTTTGACAAACCTGCTGTATTAACTACTATCTGTCTTTGATTATCGATTTATTTATTTATTTATTTTTTTCTGGCTCTGTCCAAAAAGAGCAAGTGTGAATCAAATGACACTGTTATCTCCAAAACTCAGGCAGCACACAAATAAATGTGCAAAACTTTGTTAGCTATTGTATCTCAGATTTATTGTTGTTTTTATTAAAGATTTATTTGGCATAAAACAGCATTTGCAGCACTTTTAAGTTTCATTATCCATATTGTGATGAATATTCAAGGAATAATATAATGTATAATGTATGGATATAACGTTTGGCAGGCCTTTTATCCAAAAGGATTTGATTGGAAATGTTTAGTTGTGACATTATTGGTTAATATTTTGCTTTATTGGTTAATATTTTGGTTTACTATTTTGTTTGCCTCAACCATGTGACCTTGGTAAAGAGAAAAGTAATTTTTAGGGAAGAAAATGTTACTATATTAAAACATAAATACACTAATTTTATTTTATTTATTATTTTTTATTATTATATTTGATTTAAAAATAGGATTGTCAAACTTTTTTGTAGGAAAATAGTACTTTAACGAGATTTTAAGTTACGTAGGCTTAGGTTGTATTTTGAAATGTTTGTTTTAAAATTATATATTTATAAATAAATACAATTATTTATTTTATTTTGTCTTCATATTTAAAAGGTTTATCTGCCTTGTTGCATCCAAAGTGTGAATTGTCGAAAGCTTGCTAGTTTGAATTTGTCAGATATCAGTACTCCTGTGAATTTTGACTATTAATCTGGCAGTTTTGATGACTTTACCGTCTGCGTGGTCTGTTCGCCCACATTCATCGGAGCAGATCCAGTGGTCTTGTGTCACACATGGCTCCCGAATCTCTACAGTCCACTGAGAGATGTCATTTAGGACATTTACATCTCATTCTTCACAAGGCCATCACATTCACAGCTGTGAAAAAGCACCATGTTCAGCTGCCCCCAAATATGAATATCTGCACATAAGAGAGGAATATTTGAAAATATATGACCTAGTTTGGTTTATCATTAAAGTATATGGAGCGTTACCCACACGGTGCATATGGTCCGTGCCAACTTTACTGCACATTTATTGCATGCTGAAGTAGTAACAACGGCTTTTTTCCCCCCACAGTGGACAGAGGCCCAGGTGGAGCATTGACACACGCAGATCAGGGACGCAGGAAAATGTCTCTTATTCTCTTTTCTTCTCCTTCTCAGCATAGATGGACATAACCTCTACCATGGTTGGAAACTCACACTGAAATATTTCCA